>JADRCD010183317.1:11593-37710 GCA_019843815.1 Montemys delectorum
CTCCTTCCCTTCATCCCTCCTTCCCTCCTTCCCTTCTTCCCTCCATCCCTCCTTCCCTCCTTCCCTCCATCCCTCCTTCCCTCCATCACTCCTCCCTTTTACTCCTTCCTTCTTTCCTTCATACCCTGTTTTCTTCCTCCCCCCCAGCCCCATTTGTATATATACATATATTCCTAGGTGTATGTATGACAAATACTTACTGATTGAGCTACCTTCTTTAGCTATAAACCCAAAATTTAAATGATATTTTTTGCTTCTAAAATGATACTGGGTAGAAAGTTCTAGTATAAAAGCTTTAATTCCTGAAATGTGGTACTGTTATGGTCATGCCCATTGTTACCATTGCTGTGTAGTAAGCAAACTTGTTTTCATTCTTTGAAAACATAAGATTCCAGTTTTCTGATCTGTGATAGTATTTTAAGGGGCTGTAATATGGAGAAAGAAACAAAGCATCATTTCTAACATGGCAGTTTGACACCACTTGTATTTATTCTAACTACACATTTCCAGCAGGCAGAAGTAGTCTAGGTTTTCTTTCTTTCCTGTCTCTCTCTCTCTCTCTCTCTCTCTCTCTCTCTCTCTCTCTCTCTCTCCAACAGATGTTACTTTGTCCAAGTCTGGTTATCTCATTAATGAAAACAGAAACAAAACTATAAAACTGGGCAATAGATAAGTGGCTTCAAAATTGATCAGTGTAAAGGAATCATTCTGTTAAATACCAGGATGGGCTCAAGTTTACAGCCATCAAAATAGCTTTAGATATTTGTTCCCAGGAATGATAATTGAAATTGCTATTAAAGATCCCCTCACTCTTAAAAACTGAATCTGTTGAAGACCTGGAATATCAGCTAGTCAGGAGAGAGAGTGACTCAGAGAAGTATTGTGTAAGAGAAAAGCATCCAGACTCTATCTCAGAAGATAACCTACTGTTGTGAGGCTTGGCCTCATCCTTTCAGGGCCTCGTCACCCTCCATTAGGCCTCTCACAGATTCACCTCTCCCAAGTGCTTCTACAGTGGGGGGACCAAGCACACGAACTTTTGTGCAGACAAATTGTTTCCAGACTGTAGCAGTCACAAATACTCAGTAAATGGAAAAGATAAATAAATAGTACAGTGTTTTTCTTCTTCAGTCACGGTGAAGTGAAGGCAGAAGTGAAGCAGAAAGGAGATGGACAGGCACACTGCAGCCAAGTGAGCTGTGGGAATGAGTCAGGCCTGGAGGTGGGGATTAGAGGACAGTCGGGAAAATCATTTCAAGAAGAGTAACTGGCCAGGCGGTGGTGGCGCACACCTTTAATCCCAGCACTTGGGAGGCAGAGGCAGGCGGATTTCTGAGTTTAAGGCCATCCTGGTCTACGGAGTGAATTCCAGGACAGCCAGGGCTACACAGAGAAGACTCAGTGAGGAAGCAGATGCATGCAGGCCTGGAGGGCACTGTTTTTGCTGACCATACGGGCTACGGCTTTGTTAGGCAAGATGTGGCAACTTCAGCGGCACAGGTTTTAGAGGGTTGAAAGGAGAGAGAGGGCAGGAAAGGAGGGGCAGTGTTAGGTTTATTCTCCATGGAACTCTGTGTGCACTAGCACAGGGACAGGCTGTGCTACGGGTTTCTTCAGATTAATTCAGAAGAAAGCCAGAAAAACTTAGAATTGAAGCTGAGGTACTGTGATTTTCCAATTTAGAAGAGAAACCTGAAAACATTTAATTGTACTGTCCTTTTATGTGTGTATGTGTGTTCTATAATCTTTAATTTTATAAAAATGTTGTTACCTTTAATATCATGTATCAGGGCTTAACATTTTTTTTTAAAGATTTATTTATTATATGTAAGTATACTGTAGCTATCTTCAGACGCACCAGAAGAGGGCGCCAGATCTCATTAAGGATGGTCGTGAGCCACCATGTGGTTGCTGGGATTTGAACTCTGGACCTTTGGAAGAGCAGACAGTACTCTTAACCCACTGAGCCATCTCACCAGCCCAACATTTTTTTAATATTTGTTTTTACATAAACAAATTTGATAGGGCCTGAAGAGCATGCTTCTGTTAGTGGTTTCTTGTTTGTTAGTTTTCCTTTTTTTCTTCTCTTCATTATTCTCTCTCTCCCCTACCTGCCTGCTTGTCTGTCTTACGATGAGTCTTACTCACTGTATAGCCCAGGCTGTCCTGGAACTCATTGTATACTATAGGCTAGCTTGAAAACCTGGTCCTCCTGCCTCAGGCTCCTTAGTGCTGGGATTGTATGTGTGCAGCGCCATGCCTGGCCTCAGTTAATAGTTTTCTAATAGCCATAAGCATAATAAATTCATATTCATAAATAATTCCTATTTTTATTTAGTTGTGGTAGTGGATTGATGTTCCCTTTTTAAATGGAAAGGTAAATATGTAGTCTTAAAAGATAGAGGGTGTGGTGAGGTAGCTCTGGTTAAAAGTGTGTATTACTTATGGACAGGATCTGAGTTCAGTTTCCAGCACCCATGTTGAATGTCTCACAAGACCATAACTTAACTCAGGGACTGTAACATGCCTTTGGCATTCAAGGACACCCGCATTCACTTGCACAGTGGTTCTGTAACCAAAGGCCTACACTCACACTCTATTTCTCTCCGTCTCTGCTTTCTCACTCTGTGTCTCTCCTTTCTCTCTCTCTCTGTCTCTCCTTTCTCTCTTTCTCTGTCTCTCCTTTCTCTCTCTGTCTCTTTGTCTTTGTCTCTCCTTTCTCTGTCTCTGTCTCTCTCCTTCTCATACACAGAGGGAAAGATATTTTTTAAAAATTACAGGGAAAAAAATTCAGATTGATGGTTAGGAAGATCAGTTGTCTTTTTTTTCTGTCTCTGTCTCTCTCAGGATGTGTGTGTACATGTACATATGTTTGTGATACTTGAGTATAATGCTGTTCAGAAGTGTGAGAATGGAACCTTCTCTGGTTGCTTGCTAGTACTTCTTTCTCAGTATTGAAATATAACAAAACCTCCTTATAGAAAGGAGTTTTCTGTAAGTATGTTTTTCCTCCCGGCTCTAAGCCCCTGGAAATAAAGACTGAGACTCAAATATATTTACAAATACCTAGGCCATATAGCTAGGCATGTTCCCCAACTGGTTTATAGTTTAATAATCCCATTATTCTAAGTTCTGCTATGTGGCTGTTTACTTGGTCCTTAGTTTATATGCAACTGTCTTCTATGTCTGGGGCCCAAATCTTCCTCATTTTGCTCTATCTCAGAATCCTTTCTGCCTACTGAATGTCCCATCTTCTATTCTGCTCATTTCTATGGACCATAGGGTTTTTGTTGACAAGTTATACACATACAGTACACAAGAGATTTTCTCTGCAACTCCTGTTTTGATTCAGCTAGAAATGTCCACAAAGTAGAAATTTCCTACCTTTTCAAGAAATGTTACTGAGCCAAATTCCTACATAACTATCACCCTTAATGCCCGTTTGTAAGATAATACAAAACAAAACAAAAACCAAACCTCTCTTGAATTCTGTACCTGTTTTGTGTCTATTCATTTGTTTCAGAAGTATTTAATTACAGCAGTATTTACTTGTGTGATCCTTGAGAAGTACTTTTAAGTGATCATGGGTACTAAATGAATTTAAACCCTTTGTAAAATCTAGGGGTCTGCTGGGTACTGATGCAAAGACTGGGGGTCACTGTTTTGGGCGAATAGTTGAATAGGCTTACATTCAAGTGTAGTGGTGTTGACATTTGAAGTGTAGTATTCTCAGGGAGATAGTAGGAGTATTATAGTACCTTTCTCTATGTATATCTCTGCAGAGAAAATGAAGTTAATTTTATGTAAATATATTGATATATAATATATGGTACCTTTATGGTACAGTGCAAGTTTTCCCCTTTATAAAGTAGTTTCTTTTATGTAAAAAAAAAAAAAAGGTTAATCTCTCATCTCTTTAGAAGTATGGCTATTACAAACAATATGGCAAACATACATAGTTTAATTCTTCTGAAAGAGTTATAGAATTTTGGATTTTTTTTTTTTTTTTTTTTTTTAATGACAGGGTTCCTCTGTGTAGCTTTTTCTGTTCTGGAACTTGCTTTGTAGACCAAGCTGGCCTGGAATTCACAGAGATCTGTGTGCCCCTGCCTCCGGAGTACTGGAGTGTGCCACTCCCACCCGGCTCATTTTTAAGATTTTCTGTTTTCAGATACACAGAAGTGGATATGTTCCACACTTAGATATAACATCTGACTTAGCTGTAATTTGACTAATATCCAATTCCTGTGTAAAGGTGACTACGACCACACTGTCTTACATCTTTTTTTGTTAGCACTCAACTGATAGTAGTGTAGTTGTCTTGTGCCTGATTTAGTTGTACATTCTGGAAATGCCAGGACTGGGGATACTGAGGCAGAAGGGCTCAAGGCCAGTTGAGGCGACATCAGATTCTGTCTAAAAGACTTTTTGTTATGAACTGGATGGCACCAGCTGTAGAGCATGTGCCTCACTTGTGTGAGACCCTAGGTTTGATCCCTAGAGCTGCTTCTGTTTTAGTAAAATACCCTGATAGTGGCTTAGTTCAATATGGTGTAATAAAACTAACTTAGTTTTAACATTTGTCAGTTTTACAATTACTTCTCCACAACTTTTCTGCAGTTAATTTGGTTTGTGATATTTTATAGCTTTAGATTTTTTTCTTAACTCTTCTCTGATTGAACTTTCATGCTGATCTTCAGGATAAAGATGGAGATCGAGCCGTTCACCATGCAGCCTTTGGTGATGAGGGTGCTGTCATAGAAGTCCTACACCGAGGCAGTGCTGACCTGAATGCTCGTAATAAGCGTAGACAGACGCCTCTTCATATCGCTGTCAATAAAGGTCATCTTCAGGTTGTGAAGACTTTGTTAGACTTTGGCTGTCATCCCAGCCTCCAGGTAAGACTTGAGAGGAATATACTAAGCAGGCATTGATTGGTAGGACTGGTTAAAGTGACTTACCAAGTTCTTTATTTACTTGAGTAAATATATGAGTACACACTGTAGCCGTCCAGATAGCTGTGAGCCTTCATCTGCTTGTTGGGAATTGACTTTTAGGACCTCTGCTTGCTCCGGTGGACCCCTCTTGCTCAGTCCCTGCTTGCTCCGGCCCAAAGATTTATTTATTATTATAAATAGTATACTGTAGCTGTCTTGAGGTACACCAGAAGAGGGTGTCAGATCTCATTACAGGTGGTTGTGAGCCACCATGTGGTTGCTGGGATTTGAACTCAGGACTTTTGGAAGAGCAGTGGGTACTCTTACCACTGAGCCATCTCTCTAGCCCACCAAGTTCTATAGTAAATTTGTTATTATGAAGGATATCCAAGATACAAGCTGATATAAAATAACTTACTTTGCAGCTACTTAAATATTTTCATTGTAGCTTTATTATTCTAGGTTCTAGGTTTAAGTCTGTTTTGAAAAATATATTATGTTGATTTCCAGTAGAATGGAAAGTAGCCTGATTTTTGAAACAGAAATTTTGCCTAAAAATGATTTTTTTCTAAACTAATTTAGCAACTAGATGAACTTAAACCATATATGTAAGAGAAACATGGTCTGTGTCCATGAACACTGTTTTCTGTATACACAAGGTTAAAAAATTGAATGAGTACTTAATTTCATAGAAAAATAAAATAGTATAGAATCATAATATGTCAGTGTTTAAGTTTCTTTCTAGCCTTTTTTCTGTCTTGATCATCTTTAACAAAATAGACTTGAAATATTATTTTTAAATAAACGTATTTTTAAATACATTTTATAATAATTTATAATAAATAATGAGTATTATTTTTAAATAAATGTTCTTGAGCACTATTCAAATATATAAAACTACTTTAAGTTGAAAATGCAGTAATGATTAGAAGACAACAGGAGTAATCACTGTGGTCTTCCAGAGCTTGTGGTGTGAATGATTCTGGATGTTAGGGAATGGCTGAAGCCCAGGCGTGGTACAAAAGAATAACAGTACTGCTCAGTTAAGAATGATCCTTCTGAACTAGGGTGTAGCTTTATATCCTGCCTGGAGGAGGCAGAGCTAGAGAACAGAGGAAGAACCGAGAGTGTTGATCTGTTAAAGAAGAAGGAATTTAGATCTACTAACCTTTCGGTCTGAAGTGGAAGACAGTTGTGTGTAGGGATTGTGATAGATAAAGCATACTTGAGACTTGTGCTTTGGAATAGCTGTTGTGGGGACCATGAAGCAGGACAGACCAGGAGCCCATGTAAGGTATTCCAGGGCACATTAGTTCACCTCAGGTGAGAGGCTGCACATTTTTAGTGCCACCAAATAGTAGGTAGGTGGTTGGATTGAGCTCAGGTTAGGAATACCTTATGTAGGCGGGCGCCTGTGATTGGAAAACATTTCCTAAACAAGGCCAGAGGATGCTATAGGTTTTTATGTATTTTATTTCAAGGCCATCCATCTCTGTCATTACAGAATGAGGGAATCATAGCTAATCCATAGGTGAATGGATATCACTGTGTTCCAGAAAATTTAATTAAAAAAAACAGGTGGTGCTGGGTAATGGTGGCACACACCTTTAATTCTGCACTTGGGAGGCGGAAGTAGGTGTATTTCTGAGTTAAAGGCCAGCCTGATCTACAGAGTGAGTTCCAGGACAGCAAAGGTTATACAGAGAAACCCTGTTTCGAAAAACCAAAAAAAAAAAAAAAAAAAAAAGAACAGGTGGCAAGCTGGATTTGACAACTGTGGTACATAATAGAGGGTACGCTATATATGACTTTGTAAAACTACAAATTGTATATAAGCTCTAAATAATTCACTTTTGCAGATGATTGATACTGAATTAGAATTCATTGCTAGGTAAATTGAATAATGATAAATACTTCCACAAAAGGTAGATTGAGGGAGTAAAGACACGGCTTAGTGAATAAAAGCACTTATGTAAGCAAGGAGACATGAATTCAGATATTTAGCACCCACACAACAAACTGGGCATGTCTACAACACTGGGATGCTAGAGACAAGTGGATGCAAAGTTCTCTGGCCAACCAGCTTAGCTGATGTAGTCAGAGACCCTGTCTCAAGGAAGTAAGTGAGACGAGTAGAGGAATGTGGTTGCTGTCTTTCTCCGTAGGTTGTTTGTTTTAAGTCAAGATGTCTTGTAGCCCAGGTTGACATTGTGGATGATAATGACATTGGATCTTTGTACCGTCACCTAGGGTTATAGATATGCACTGTCATGCCCCGTTTCCTGTGGTGTTGGAGATGGAGCCCAAGGCTTTGTGCGTGGTACGGAAGGACAATAGAGTGTGACATCGGGTGTGTTAATACATGCCTGTAATCCCAGCACTCGGAAAGAAGAGGCAGGAGGATCGGTAGTTCAAAGCTAGCCTCAACTATATAGAGTTAAAGGTTAGCTTAGCCTCTCAGGAGACAGCTATATCAGGCTCCTGTCAGTATGCACTTGTTGGCATCCACAATAGTGTCTGGGTTTGTTAACTGTATATGGGAAGGATCCCCTGGTGACCTGACAAATACAGATGGATGCTCACAGCCATCCATTGGACTGAGCACAGGGTCCCCAATGAAGGAGCTAGAGAAAGGATCCAAGGAGCTGAAGGGTTTGCAGCTCCATAGGAGGAACAACAATATGAACTAATTAGTACCCCCAGAGCTCCCAGGAACTAAACCACCAACCAAAGAGTACACAAGGAGGGACTAATGGCTCAGCCACATATGTAGCATAGGGTGGCTTTGTGGGACATCAGTGAGAGGAGAGGCCCTTGGTCTTGTGAAGGCTTGATGCCCCAGTGTAGGGGAATGCTAGGACAGGGAAGTGGGAGTGGGTGGGTGGGTTAGTGAGCAGGGGGAGGGAGGTTGTGATGGGGGGGGTTTCGGAGGGGAAATGAGGAAAGGGGATAAAATTTTAAATGTAAATAAAGAAAATATCTAATAAAAATAAGCAGCATACACTACAAAAAAAAAAAAAAAAAAAAAAAAAGGTGAGCTTAGGCTGCAGTGTGAGAATGTGCCTCAGAAAGAACCACCGCCACTGTCACCTGCATGTCAGAAACAGATGACAAGAGCCCACAGCATGGTTGCTGACTGACAGCTGTTTGCTTGTTAGAGAGCCTGCGGCTTTGTTGAGCAGTGAAAGGCTTCCTGTTGATGTGGTGATCAGTGGAAGGAGAACTAATGCAAGTCTCTTTAAACTTTAAAAAACAAAAGGATTCTGAAGGTGACACCCCTCTCCATGATGCCATAAGTAAGAAACGGGATGACATCCTGGCAGTTCTTCTGGAAGCTGGAGCAGATGTGACCATCACGAACAATAATGGGTTCAATGCCCTGCATCATGCTGCACTGAGAGGGAATCCCAGGTAAAGGTCTTCTTAATGTTTAAGGTGCAACTTAAAGATGGTTTCCTGTTGGATGTGGTAGTCATTTTCCTGATGTGATGAGGACAGATTTGGCTAATTTCAGCAACTGATAAAGCTCTGTAGAAAATAGGCCTTTATTCATCAGGTACATGTTGCTCCCGTGTAAGTATTATGAAGTGGTCTATTGAATGTAGATATAAAATATCTAAGGATTTTAATTAAATGTATCTTAAGATTTTTTGCTTCTTCAATGTCCTTCACAAGGTATCTTCTAATCTCACATATTATCCATTTACATGATGTTAAGTATGATCATTGTAATACTGGGTTATTTAGATATGTAATACCAAGGAACCTTAATTATATTCTAGTAATGGGTGTTCTACCAGAATAAAAGGGTTTCCTGGTTAACATTTGAGAGGGCTGCTTTTGGAGACAAATACAAATGATAAGGTTTTCATAAACAACTTATGTTTCCTTATAGTTGAGTAAAACCCTATAATATATTGACTAAGAAAAATGTTCACTTTGATGTTTGGTAATTTTATCTATTGTGAATTCATTCTTTTTTTTTTAAAGATTTATTTATTTATCTTATGTATATAGTATACTGTTGCTGTCTTCAGACACCAGAAGAGGGCATCAGATTCCCACTATAAATGGCTGTGAATCCACCATGTGGCTGCTGGGAATTGAAGTCAGGAACTCTGGAAGAGCAGTCAGTGCTCTTAACTGCTGAGCCAACTCTCCAGCTATTGTGAATTCTTATTCTTTGGAATTCCTTAATATGTGTGTGGGTTTTTTTTTTTAATTCTTTGAATATTTTTACGTGTTCATCCCTCATTAATGTCATATTTCAAATTTTTCTTTTGCTATGTTTAAAACTTCTTAGGATGACCACTTTAGGGTAGTTAGAGAAGACAACAGGGTTTTATTGCTACTGCTGTTTGGGGTGAATTGAAGGGCCATATTGTCCAGTACACATTGAGTTCTTTTCAGATTACAAATATGTGAATTCTTCATACATTTGCATTGTAAGGAGATAGTAATTGTTATATCTCCATCTTTAAGATAGATGAAAGCCTCTTTTCTAAGCACATCATAAACATCATCTCAATTCTTTTAAAAGCTGACGTTTTAAAGCCTTAATTTGATGTTTTGCTTGCACTATTGGTGATTGTATTTAGGCAGCTTTGAGGGAAGCACTGTGCCAACAAGTTGTGGTACCGGCCCTCTGACTAACTTTTGGTTGGGTGTGATAGCCTCATTTTATTTATATGCCTGGGGTTGCATTCAAGCCCAGTTCTTTTTCTTTTTCAGGATAGTTTCATTGTGTAGTTCAAGTGGTCCTGTAGCTGTCATCTTCCTGCCTCAATCTTCTGAGTGCTGGGGTTATGGGCTGAGTGTCTAGAGCCCTTCTCTCTGACTTTTCTCCCACTAATTAAAATCTTCCTGCCTCCCTTGCCCCCTATAGTTGTGTTACTGACTAAAGTGGGCTGTCTTCTCTCTTCCTCCCGGCTCTCAAATGTTTTCTTTCACGACCATGTTATCTTAGCCACCTTTCCTTTCTTCCCACCTGCAACTGCCTCCTCCTCTCCACTAGAGTTCTGTTGTGTTTGTTACTCACATGTGTGGCCTGCTTAGCGCGGTCTGTTAACTGTGTACATTTCCATATTCCTTTTCCATGAAGACTAGGGATGTTCAAATTCACGTGTATGTCCTCCACATTTATACAGTAGACATTCAAATTAGTAAAACAGTAAAGACCCCACAAGATTTCAAGAAGATAATGTATATTTAATTACAGAATTAATTCTTGTGTAATTCTTGGATTTTTTTCAGAAAATATGTTAACAGTGACTCCATCAGCCGGCTAATTTGTATTAGATGGCATTAAGAAAAGAAAGGAAAGGGGCTGGGGAAGAGGGCTCAGTGGGAAAGGTGCTGTTGTCTGATGGTATGAGCTCAGCCCCCACAGCCCAGATAGAGAAGTCAGACTTGTGCAAGTTGTTCTCTGACCCTACATGTTTACAGTGGCACACACATGCCTACATGTATACACATATAAACAGTTTTAAAAGAAAGGAAAATTTACTAACTTATATAACAAAATGGCTTTGGTTAAAGCTACATGACTCCCTTATTCCTTTTTCTTTAACTTATTTCGGGCAGCTGTTACTGTGGTTGCCATATACAGATTTTATTGGAAAACACTAAATGTTTATATAAATATATGTATCAATTGTAATAGCATATTGGGATGTTTTGAGTTTTTTGACATAGTCCTACTTAGTATATGATTGTATGCTGGACTTTTGTTCCGCTTTAATTGTAACTAGTAATAGTTCTTTAGTTAATATAATTCTTTGGTGTTTTTGAGAGTTTTTCTTTTTACTTTTTGGAACATTTGCATTTTTCCCCCATTTTTTTAAACATTGTATAAGCTTGCCTCATGACAAGTTTGCTTGTAATCATTTCCACTTGTTATGATTGAAAATGTGGGAAGTTTCTAGAATTTCCATATGCACTTATATGTATGTATGTATGTATGTATGTATGTACATATGTGTGTGTATGTATGTGTCTATGTATGTATGTAGAAACTGAGTACACTCCCTGACTTTTAGTTACTAACAGTAATTTTTCAGCAGTGCATCAACAGCATTGTCTAACTGATAATTACTGGGTGTGCTTTTCTGAAGAAAAACTTTTATTATCCTGGACTGGAAAATATGTCTAAGGTGTCTATGTTTATGGAAGGTGTGCTTTGAGGCCTGGACTCGGAGGTGCACATTCAAACACTGATCTGTGGGGTTAGGAATTGTAACTCAGAATAACACTGGCCGTGTTTTCTGATACTTGGTATTTTGTTTATGTTTTGGGGTACTGGAGATTGAACCCAGGATATTGACGTGAAAGCCAGGTTTAGTTGGATGACCATGCAGCCCAGGTTACCCAGGCACCTGCCTGCAGGCCTTCACCATTGCTGAAACGTGTGCTTAGTAAGCCATGTAAGCCATCTGCAGTTCTCTAGTAGGTACTGAGAAAATTGGTTGGCTATTAGTCTCTGGTTTGGTCACCTTCAGTTTCTTTCCACTTAGAGACTTGTGAGAAAAGTTTCTCTGAAGGACAAAGACAGAGCAATGGCATGTTTGTTAGTGAGGGTTATCAGCTGGCAGGTGAGGAGAGTCGAGAATCCTCATGTAAGTACTAGTGTTTTAGCATTTTCTTTCTGTTTTAAAACAAAACCTTTGCTTCAGTTCAGGGTTAGAAGAATTAGATGTTTATTGTTAAAGTCTGTCCCTGGACAACATTCTGCTAAAACTCAGTTAAATAGTGGCAAAATTGAAGGCTTAGTCCTGTTGAAGATTATTCCTGCATTTCTGGCATACTAAGTAATATTCTAGTTTTCTGTAACTTAAAACATACATGCCATGTCCTGGAGAAATGGCTCAGTGGTTATGAGCACACCTGCTATTTTTTTTTTTTTTTTTTTTTTTAAGAGGATGTTAGTTTGGTTTCAGGCACCCGTGGCAGATGGCATATACCTATCTGTAACTCCAGAGGGATCTGATGCCTCTGCCCTCCATGGGCAACTGCAGTCATGTACACAGGCCCATATACAGACACATACAGATACACATTATGTACTTTTTAAGAATTAAAAAAATAACTTTAAAATTATGTATGCTAATGTGAAATAGTGTGATAGTCCCATGATGTTTTTAGCTGAGTTTTTAGTGAGTTTCTCAAATATTTTTGTCATTTTCATTAGAGGTACAGTAGGCATTTTATTACCACTTTCAAAAGAAGAAACTTAATAATGTGACTTTTAAAATTTAAAGTGCTTTTATAAAAGTTATTAAATTTTATTAATTAAAATAAAAAGTTAATACCATGACCACAAATAAATAACTTTATTTGAAATTCTTTTTAATCACACATTTTCATAAAGCTTTTAAGAAACATCTTTAACAAGTTTAGTTGTTCCAAATAAAACTGATAGTTGCTAGTTATTTGCTTGTAATTACAGTCTGTATGAATTCAGTAAGTTGAAATTAGTTGAGATGTATTCACATTCACAAAGCTCTGGCTGTCCTGTGGTAATCAATGCATAGCTACAGCTGGTTGAAGGGGACCAAATCCATTGAAGAGGCGATTTGGTTCCATTTTACCAGCTTTAGCAAAGCATTGCTGCTGCTGATTAGGACCCAAACAGATTAAATGCTCTTTTGTAGAAATATAGCATGACAGGTATTAGAGGTTTCCACACTAGTGTACCAGTTGTTAAACAGAAAATTCCCATTTTTAGGCATATGTCCTACTACTGCTGTTCTTGCAGCTCACATCAGTGTGCATCTTTACTTAGTTCTTAAATGAATACAATAGCCTTTCAAAACCAACATTTAAAAGAACAAATAAATCATAATGTGTTTCAGAGTAATGGTTCTAACTTATCACCAGGTTGGTTTGTTCATTCAGGCCTCTCTATGTAGCCCTGACTGGCCTGGAACTCACTGTGTAGACCAGGCTGGCCTCAAACAGAGATTTGCTTGCCTCTGCCTCTCAAGTGCTGGGATTAAAGCTGTTTGCCACCATGCCTGCAAACCAGATTTTTTAAGTAATTAAACTAGAAGTTGAAAAAGGGTCACGTTAGCTACATATTTTTGTACTGCTTCTATTTTAGCATGATAGTTGAGGACTTAATAAGTTCTGACAAGGAGTGGAAGGATAAAAAAGGACTTAAGAAAGTAACTCTGTCCTTTAATTTATTATTATATCACACATGTCTTCAGTGTCATTCTTTGCTTTTGCTTACCAACCTTAAATTCAGAAATTAATCTTCTTAAAATTTTATTTTCTTGACTAAATTCTATGCTGTTTTGAGTATAGATTGTTTAGTTCTTATTATAAGATTAATGATACATTGATGTATGGTAGTTGGCTATAATCCCTGAATTTTGAATATTAAAACCTACCATGTGATACTTTAAAAACAGTACTTAAGCACTTGTTAATGTGATTCTGTTGTAGATTTCCTGCCTGAAGAGAATGTCTTCTGACACATACTCATACAATAAAAGCCTGATAAATTATAGTTTGTCTGTAAAATAAGAATGCTGAGGGGAATACCATATAGTTTTATTTTTCTTTAATATGGTAGAAGGACAACACAATCTCAGACAATATGCAAATAGTATAATATTCTATTCTATATCTATTGTTAATTATTATGCTTCTGGTGAAATTAATGTAATTTTAATTCTTTCCATCATTTTTTCCAAATAGTAAAAGAGGTATTCGGTTGCCTGAACTTAAGTGCTGAAGATAGCATTTGCTTGGTTCTATTTTTAGTAGTTCCATGGCAGCCACTCAGCAAGTGCAGTTGCTCAAGTGTGCTTTTGGATCGTTGAGTTTCATGTACTGGCCATATCAGGACAAGGAGAGGCCATGGGAAAAAATAGTACAGCGTCTGATAGTGTCAGCATCTGTTATCCCTGTCAGGGAGACAGTTGGAGTGTTGGAGTTATAGCAGTGTCAGCAGATGCCCAGAGCTGCACATGTACTCACTTCAAAGGGACAGCTGACCTGAGTGCTGGGTGTGACATTTCAGAATGGTTCAGAACACTCCTAGACATAGCTGAACTTGGAAGCAACAGAACTAGTTTTCAGTTTTACTTTATAAACGAATAGCTAGTATTCTCTAAGAATTGTAACAAGTTCTTAGTTGCAAAAATGTTTCTTAAAGAATTATTAAAACCTTCCAGACCTGTGGAATAGCTAATATAGTTGTTCATAATTCATTATGAGAAGGATAATACCATTTGATATAAACAAGGCTAACACAGACTTATATTTTTGACAGTTTGTTACCAATATATCCCGTTTATGTTTTAGTTGTGGCCTAGGGTTTTGTCATTTTTATCATTCTCTCTCATGCTGTAAGTATTAGCTGCATTTAAGGTACAGATTGGGTTAAGAACTGACAAACTGGAGAAGGACAAAGACCAGTGATTTCATGTGTGCAGTATAATTTTACTTAAAAGATAGTCTTTAAAAATTATAGTTTTAATAGTTGTCAGAAAAGAAAATAATAAAACCAAAAATCTTGCCTTACAAAGTCCTCTGATTTTAATAGGTTATACATTTTACAACATGTGAAGAATAGCTGTTAAAATATGAGTAAAATCAGCTTTTTGTTGTTTTATTTTTCTTATTAGATTTGTTGGTCCTGATTTGATAGATGTGATACACTAGAATAAATAGCCAGTTGTGAAAACAGATAATGGTTGATCTATGTCTCACTGTTTTGTGCTAGCAATACTATTTCCTCTGTAGAAATTAAATTTTAATCATGTGAGTATTCAGTGTAGAGTATAGTATGATTTAATGTAAAAATTAAAATCCATTTCCATGGAACTTTTCCCTTATGTATAATATAAGGGATCTTAGTTTGCACCCGTAAATGGCTGGTACTTTTGGAATGGGGCCATTTTCTTGACAGTAGGTTAATTCAGAGTTTGAAGATCATCCTCCTTGAAAGAGTTTCCTTTAGTTTCAGCTTAGCTTCCTCTTGGCGGACATTACCTACCCAAAATACATACTTCTTTACATTCCATAGATTGCATGTTCATATGGGTACATAAAGAAGTATGTGCTCTGAGTAGGCACTACTACGCCGACAGTTGTGAAAACGTGAAGCAGCCCATTTCTCCCATTTGTTAGTAGAACATTCTGATAACTTTTTTGGAACAGTAATGGATCATGTGCAGAGATTAGCTTATCAGTGACTGAAATTTACACCAGATTTCCCTGATCCATCAGTGCAGCTTCTGCACTGCCGTGCTTTCTGCTCTGTGTTCTTGTGAGCACTGCCCTGCTCTGCCCTGCTTCCTTCTTTTCCAGGAGAAAAGAATCAGCAGAGTCCTGAGTGTGTTCAGAAGTGTTAGCGTACTTGCCGCCGCCGCTCCCTCCATCACCCACCTCTTTTCTTCTTTATACTTTGCTTCTAGATGCTTTATAGACAGATGATAATCAATTTAGTTTAAATTATTTTTATAAACCAAATACATCTACTTAAAACTTATTGGAAGAAACAAGTTACAGTTAGCACAGGCTTTGAAATTGGGTCTTTCATTGTGTGGGTGAATTAATATTCTTAAATGGAAATTTATTTTCAAGTTAACAGATTAAAAACTCACTATCACTTAGCCAAGTTTTTGTTGTGTTTCTGTTTGCATTGAATGCAAAGTCAAATAGTTATGTGCTTGGTTCGTATGAGATTACTTTTTAAAAATGGTTTTTAATATAATGGAAAAGTACTAAAATAACTTTTCCAAAGTCTCCATAAAAGAGGAGAAGCACTTTAGTCTGTGAATCTCTGGGTTTTACCTTGAGTGTCTAGCACAAGAAAAAAAATCGGGGAGTGGCCTATAGTCACTAAGACATTTCGAAGGTTAATTCAAAAGGAGACATTGAGAAGCCTTGAGATTTGGTAAGTATAGAAAAGGGAGTGCTGGGAAGGAAGTGGGGGAAGAGAAGTTCTGCAGCCCATAAAGAAAGCTAGTGAGGTGCTAACGCAGGCCTCAGTCAGCAGAGCAGCTGAGAACTGCACCATGCACCGTCATGCAGGTGTCTATGGCCTGAGTAGTAAAAACCTAAATCTTGAAGTAGCTTTTAGAAGCTATTGTGCTCTGGAGGCAGGTGCAGATTTACTTGAGAAGTGAGACACAATTGAAACAATTGTTTAATCTAAAACAATCAAGACCATGTCTTTAGTGATGTAATGTCAGTAGTGGTAGATTGTACATTTTTGATGTTATGTGGCATGCTATTTGAACAATGGCATTTTTACAACTAAATTATCAATTTGAGTTTTGAAATTAGCCTATGCCCAGATATAAATTAATTTAACAATGAGAATATATACCAGTCAGTATTAGGTAAGCATGCAGAAAGTCAGAAGCATCCTTACAAGTTGGTTCTCATACTGGGTTACCTGTGAGCTTAGTGTCCTGCAGCACTTACAGGGAAGACATGTAATGACCTAGAGTCACATCGCAACTGTTCTTTCACACTGCTGCTGATTCAGCACTTCTTTCATGGGCTGGATGAAGTAAGCAGGTATATAAGTGAACACACCCTTACCTTTTAAGATAAATTTGAAAGACAAGTTAAATGTACAAAAAATACATAATTTACCTTTCGCCCTTGCTCTTCCTCATGGACATAGACAGACACACACAGATGTGTGCATGTAGGCATGTAAACATACACATACACACACACTCTCAAATTGAATCAACATTGGTCATATAATTTGGAGTGCAATATATCAATTATATAGATATGTAGAGAAAGTTAAATAATGGGAAGGTTGCTACAGAGACAAAGAGAATGTACCTAGAGTTTTTGTTAGATGAAATGATTCATAAGAGGGGAAAAGCTGCAAAGGATGTTAATTTTGTAATCTAAGACTAAAAAAAAAAAAAAACCTGCAAGCAAAACCCTAAACCCACCTCACACTCTCCCAGGTAGCTGTAAGCATCCACCCCAAGACTCTACTGGGTTCTTCTGATGCCTCAGGAAACATTCTGCGTCTTTCCTGCTTTGGGGCTCTTTTGGAGTAACAGGAGTTTGAGTTTCCAGGGTTAGTGGTAGATCTAGAAGGAAGCTACCTTGTCATATCCAGAGGTCAAGTCCGCAAGCGAGGTCAGGACTTGCACCTCGTCACCACAGAGGCCAGCTTAGACTCATCCCGAATCAGTGGCCACAGCTTGGGTTGTTAGAGCTTTATAGGCAGCTGAGCATTTGAAACATGCACTCCCAGGCAAGCAGACTCTCTTGTGCCTCACTCTTCCCTGACCATATTTAGTCAGCCATAGCAAAAAATAGTCTCTCAGCTGTCGATTGTCGATCTAAAAGCTGAGAAGGCTCCTATCTTGCTTTCTGCCTATTGATTGTTCTTCCTGTGGTCTCAACACTGCTTTGCCATTTGTCCTGCTATTTTTTTTAAGTACTGCCAAATAAAGCTGTGTCTCATGTTTCCACTTACATTTCCCAGATTCTCCCCGAGCTTGTGCTGAGACTAGGAAAACCTCACGCGGCTGTCACTATACTTAGAAGTACTGCAGGGCGGGGGGTCGGGGAGGGGGACAACAACAAATTTGCCCTGGCTGGTAGCAAGACAGTCTTCAGGAAGATCCGCAGGATGTAAAAATCCCTCTGCTACCAAAATATTTCATAATCTGACTTTTTTTGATGGTTAAAATGTTTTGTATAGTAATGTATTACATAGCTATTGGCTTGTAGGGATTTTGTACAGTTATATTTAGGGCTAGATACTTCTATTTTTTTAATTATTTAAAAATAATAAATAGTACTTGAATGGAGAATAAAAATGGTGAGTAGAATTTATATAGTGAGCATGAGATAAGATTAGTAAGAAACTTGTCTAAGGGATTCTTTGGAAGGATATTTAAAATCTTAGTTCAGTGTCCACCTCGGTCACTTTGTCATGGGGCTTAGTGAAAATATGGTAGGAATGCCTATGGGTAATGATGTGCTTTGAACTGTATGTACATGTACAAGTCCAAAGATGTCTTTTAGTGTGGATTAAACTCTTAAACCTAAGTCTAAAGTGATCTCTTTTTTTCTCCTTTAAGCCATGGCTCCAGTGTTTTAAGTATCATTTAGGTATAAACATCCACAAACTAAAGTGGTCATGAGTTTGGCATAACTTTGCTATATAGTATATGTATGTGTTGGAAACAAGAAATACGTCAGAGTTCTCAATTTTAATAGTACATTCAGGTTAAATTTAAATACAGACATTTATTTTTAATGAAAATATGTAGTATTAAAACAGCAAATCCATGAAGATAAAATTTAAATCTCAAAAGCTTGAAAAACTGGGCAGGAGAAACCAGATATATCTTGTTCGTAGTTCAGACATATTCTAAGTAACCATTGAGCTAAGAGTCACTTCATCACTTCACACAGGCAGGGGCTGTCCTTGACAGTCTTTTGTCTTCACAATGAACTTGCTTGGGGTGAAGATTTTAAAGGAATGCTTTTGTGGATACTGGCAAATTTTAGAAAACTGCACCTTTTCCAGATGTTCAATTATATGCACATTAAGAGATGATGCGTGTTAGATTTTAAAAGAATTTAATTTTCAGGTCCTAAAGTACCCTACTATTGAGTAGCAGTGCACACTATGCCATGTTCTTGTGCTGGGTTGTGACATAGAAATGAGTCAGAGAATTCCTGCTCCTGTGGTCAGCAATCCACCAAAGATCTGGTATTACTGATACCCTGCCTGGAAGCTCAGTCTTGATGCCCTGCGCTTCCTCATTCTTTCCACTCAGCAACACTTTGAGCTCTGGTCTCCATGTGCAAAGAATCCCCTTTTGTATGCAGCTGTATAATAATGTATGATACGCCTCCAAAGCCTTTTGTTTGGGCTAACTTTCTTAAGTTTCTTTATGGACTCTGCTTTGCCAACTATTATGGGATTCTTAAATTCACTAAGCAAACGTTTATTGACCACAAAGTAAAATGCTGTTCTAACATCTTTCTAAAATTAAGTGATACTAATATGCAGTATTA
Organism: Montemys delectorum; assembly: GCA_019843815.1. Classification (NCBI taxonomy): domain Eukaryota; kingdom Metazoa; phylum Chordata; class Mammalia; order Rodentia; family Muridae; genus Montemys; species Montemys delectorum. The sequence continues at coordinate 30,553 of JADRCD010183317.1, forward strand.
AACTACTTCTGTAGTTTATCTGCTGGATTTGAGAACATGTTCCCTCTGAGTGCTGAAGAGAGACATTGGGAATAGCATGGGAGGCCCTAGAGATTTGCCTGGTACCATTTGAGTACCACATACCAGTGTAGACAGCTGCTTGTCCCCTCTGCTTCTTGGAACTCATTTGTTCATCATTCAGCAAATGTCTGAGCACTGCCATGTGCCAGGGATTAGGCTAGGCACCACTATTAGTTGTTCTGGAACTTAATGCTTTTTTGGCACTATTTACAAATGCCTGCTTAACTGGTAGTAAGATCTTATCTCTAAAACATCCGTGTCCTTAACCTATTGGAGAAGAACTAGGTGATAAATGGAAGAATGTGTCTCTGTTGGGAAAAATAACACCAAATCTTAGACACTGCAGTTAACAGTCTGTTGGTTTAGTGAAAGAAATTGACTTACTTACTGAGCTAGTAATAGTGTCTTTCGTATAATTTCATGGCCCTCAGTGCTTGCAGTATAGCAGTAGGCTCTCCTAGTGACTAGCTGCAAGTGCTGCAGAGAAGATCCTGTAGCCACCCTCCGAGGTTCTAAGATGTGTTCCTAAAATTGCCCATTCTGTAGAAAGAAGAGGGCAGACTGCTCTGATCTATTATCTGTGGAAGGAGGAGAGGGGACAAGGGTCTCTCTTTTTTTTTTTTTTTTTTGAGACAGAGTTTCTCTGTGTAGCCCTGGCTGTCCTGGAACTCTCTTGTAGACCAGGCTGGCCTCAAACTCAGAAATCCGCCCACCTCTGCCTCCCAAGTGCTGGGATCAAAGCGTGCGCCACCATCACCAGGCGTCAAGGGTCTCTTTTATTTTCTCCAGGCTTATCTTGCAGGCTGGGCCTAAAAATGGTATCTCTTCTCAAGGTCAGGTATTGTTTTGTTTACTTTTCTAAAGGGATTGATAAGTTTCTTAATTCCCATCTCTGAAGAGGGGTTGGAGAGATGGCTCCACTGTTAAGAGCACTGGCTTTTCTAGAGGGTCTGGTTTCAACTCCCAGCACCCAAGTGGCAACTGAAAGCATGTGTTCACACATGTGCATCAGTATTTCATGATGTATGTATTGAGGTCAGAGCACAACTTACAAGAGTGGGTTCTCTCCTTCCACTTTCCACCATAAGTCCCTGGAATCAAACTCAGACTTAGCCGCAAGCACTTTTACCTCTTGAGCCATCATACCTGCTCCTTCAAAGCCTATTCTTAAGACTCTTGGAACGTCCTACATGGAATTCATAGAGTTCTGCCATCAAAGACCTTCGCACCTGAGTCCTCTGAGGTCCTAGTGTCAGTGTAGAGGCTGATACCTCCATGAATTTTTCCACAGGAAATACTTTTGTGACGAAAAGTTACCAAGAAGCATTTATTTCTTAATTTGGTTCTTTGGGTCTCTCGTTCTTTAGGGGTCTTTGACTTTTTTGGCTTTTTGAAAATATTAACGATTTTAGAAGTGTAAATATTGAATTATGATTACCATTCGATACACCTCACAAACAGAATTTTAGCACTAAACATAAATCAGATTTAATTGTGCTGTTTCTGACAAGCTGCTGAGGGTGTCTGATCACTGTTTTCCTACTGCCCCGCCCTCTTACCTGCTGTTATTTGTTACTCCTGTCATGGGTACAAACTACGGAGGTGAACCATGCAGGCTTCCTCAGGCCACACTGTTTGCTGTGTGTCTCTTCTCCTGGGCAGTCTCCCTCCCAAGCACAGCTTTGCTCTGTAGCACTTAGGTTCTGTGCTTGCTGCATTCTGCACATGCTGATAGTTTATTTGGCTCTCAGAATATCACAAAGCAAAACACTGGAGAATCATGACAGTAATATCTGCCTGTGTGTAGAAACATAATTGTCTTTTTTTTTTTTTTAAAGGCTATCTTCATTTGATTACAAGGTTCTCAAAAGAGAATATTTTTCAAAAGAAAATAAAGATCATATTATGCAAATATAAAGACAATGTAAATTTGCCTTTTAGTGCAATGCGTGTTTTACTCTCAAAATTACCAAGACCGTGGATTGTGGATGAGAAGAAAGATGATGGTTACACTGCCTTGCACCTGGCTGCCCTGAATAATCACGTGGAAGTGGCTGAGCTATTGGTGCATCAGGTAGGAGAGGCTGTGTGCTCTAACGGACATAGGACTTAAACTGCAGATACAGGTTGCAGTAAAACCCCCATGATGATGAAAAGCAACTCAGTGTATGCTCTGTTTTTAAACACTGGTTGGTTTTGTTTGTTTGCATGAAACAGTCTTGATATGTAGCCCAGTCTTAGCTAAAACTCAGTATCCTGCCTCAGCCTCCTGAGTGCTGGGACTGCAGGTACGCACCAGTCTTCCTGGCTAACACTGGCCCTCCACCTACCTCCTCATTTGTGTTTACACCATGCTGCATGTATAGTGGTCAAAAGAACAGTCTTCAAAAAATGATTTGTCCTTCCACTATGAGACACTTGGAGATCAGACTCAGGCCATCAGGCTTGGCTGCACTTACCAGCCTCTCTCTAATACTTGCCTGTAATCTTCCTACTGTGCACATTTAAATAGATGTAACATGATCTGAGAATCAGGTAACTCATGACCAGTCAAAGAAACATAATGAAACATGATAAAAGCAAACCAGAAATGTGTGTCTTCCAGAGTATGGCATAACTTGCTAGAGTTTCAGCTCTGGCCACAGTCCATGCATGGGCACAGGTGCCATCCCAGTTGTGACTAGATGGGTTTAAACTGACAGTGCAAGGTGTGTCTTTTGAAGCTTTGACTCTGCTCTTAATTTTGCTTTGTTATGTCAGACATTATGCTAAGCAATTTTTTTGTGCTGTATTTCTTAATCTTTACATAAGCCCTGTGAAATAGGTCACACTATTTTGGGACTGAAGAAATGCTTAGAAAAGTTTACATGACTTGTAAATGGCAGAGCTTAAGACAGAGTACCTTGATTCTAAAATCAGTTTTATGTAGTAACAGCTGCTTTCAGAGTCCATCCACTTGTTCCTCTCCTGAGCGTGCATAGGACTTCCTGCTCTACCTTTAGGAACTTCGTAATACTCAGATGAACTCCTCACTTCTTTTCACTGAGTGAGGAAGAGCTTAGTTGTGCAAGAGAAGGAAGTGAACTTCAGGTCATTAAAGTTACCGAATCCTATATGGAGATGCAGTTGCTTTTCAGAGGTACTTACAGCTTATAAGAGTTGCTCTCAGGGGATAGTAAAAGAAAATACTGTTCAGTTCCATACTGTACTTTGGCCCTGAGCTGGTTTGAGGTAGTCACTGTAAAAAAAAAAATACTCATGTTTGCATTAACTGTTCTACTTAGGTTTGCTGTCTGTCTGTCCCATTTTCACTATCTGTATGAGAACTGTGTCAGGGCAGCTTCCAAGGAAGAAACAGTAGTAGACAGAGCTATGTATTCCTTATCAATAGCTAACAGTTTGCATGTTCTTCTCTGTTGTTCAGATGTAAACATTTAAAATCTGTTCATTGTTAGGGAAATGCCAACCTGGACATCCAGAATGTGAACCAGCAAACAGCCCTACACCTTGCAGTTGAACGGCAGCACACCCAGATTGTTAGGGTAAAGTATTTATTCTTGGTAATATGAGCTTATAATAGCTTTTTAACTGTGCTGAGGGTTAGAGTCAGCATATTGTCCTCATACGTCTCATAATGGTAGTGAGAAAATGTAAAGTAACAACTTGAATAATTACATTCCTCTTAATATGTGTAGTTGATAGTAAAATAAAAGCTTTGCCTGGGAACTTTGCTGTAAATTGATTAATTGAACTATATGTTTTTAATGTACTAATTTGGTGATTTCAAACAAAATACCTGAAAAAAGTATTGCTTTAAGTATTTTAATGGAGCAATGACTCTATGCCACAGTGTCACTGGGAAATAGAACAGCAAAGTTCATTCTGCACTCTGCCTCAGAGCAGCAGAACTGGAACTGGTCCTTTGTTAGTAGCTTTTCTCTTTGCTGTGACAAAATAGCTGGCAGAAGCCACTTAGGGATGGGAAGAGTTGGTTTGTCTCACAGTGTGAGAAGACGCAGTCTGTTAGGATCGGGAAGCCATGGCAGCTGGTTACAGCGTCCCTGTCCCTTTTCTTCAGTCTGGTATACCAGACCATCACATAGGGCCACACACATTAAATGTGGATCTGTCTTCCTCTGTTACACCTCTAGACACTTCCTCACAGGTGCACCCACCCAGAGCTGTGTTTCCTAGGTAGCTCTAAATCTAGAGAAGTTGACAGCAAAAATTAGCCACAAGTTTGAAAAATAAATCTTAGAATTATATTTTATGTAACTTTTTAAAACAAAAAAGAGACAAAACAAGACAAAAAGTATGATTTGCTAAACAAGTAAGACTGTACAGAGATTAGGTCCTGTAGATGCCGTTGTTTAGAGCTCTTTGATATTTGTAGAAAGGATTAGGAAGATTGTGGAAACACCATAAAGACAATCTAAAGTGAACTTACAATTTACTGTGCAAGTCACACGATGAAATAATCAGTAACTCATTTTGCCAAATGATTGTGTTTTAGCAAACAGTGTTTACATTTATTGTTATTTAAAATTTCAAATAGGTCCAGAATGCTCACTGCTGATAGGCTGCAGTTTCTTATAGGTATGGACACTATCCAAGTGAGGCATCTTTCTCTCAGCTTTTGGTCCGTGCAGGTGCTAAGCTAGACATTCAGGATAAGGATGGAGACACTCCTCTGCATGAAGCTTTGAGACATCATACTTTGTCTCAACTACGCCAGCTACAAGACATGCAAGATGTGGGCAAGGTAGATACTGCCTGGGAACCTTCAAAAAACACAGTGAGTAAAGAAAATGGCCTCTCACTAATAGTGGAAGCATGGTTTATGTTTACTCTGCATCTGATTTGCATTGGGCAAAACATTTTATCGGCGATAGACTTGGGTTTATCAAACTTTAATACTACTGCTGGTCCCTATGAAGTGCATTTGTTCTGCATCTTATCAAAAGTTGCTTGGTTCTTTAAAATTTCAACAGTACAAATTGGGTGGAATGAGTATGTATTATGGTTTTAATTTGAAATCCCTAATACTTGTTCATTTTGACCTGCTTTTTATTTGATTAATCCCACATGTATTTTTTTTTTAAATCTCCACCACATTTGTGTTCACAGAAGTGCGACGCTTGTGGAATTTTATTATCTGCAATGACTATGAGTGGCCAGTGAATAGACAGACAGACTGTGTCAGGACCGTAATGTGTCTTTTTTGTTTTTTGTTTTTTGTTTTAAAAGATTTTATTTTGTTTTATTTTTATGTGTATGAGTACACTGTAGCTGTACAGATGGCCGTGAGCTATCATGTGTGTGGCTGCTGGGAATTGAACTCAGGATACTCGCTCTGGCCTGCTCGCTCTGGTGTAGTTCACTGTAGCTGTCTCCAGACACACCAGAAGAGGGCGTCAGATCTTATTACAAGTAGTTGTGAGCCACCATGTGGTTGCTGGGATCTGAACTCAGGACCTTCGGAAGAGCAGTCAGTGCCTTTATCCGCTGAGCCATCTCGACAGCCAGCCTTCCCCCCTCCCCCCAAATGCATTTTAAGAGCTATCTGCTCAAATCTTTTTCATTAGAATTTTAATATTCTTTGTTTTCTTGTGGTTTTAATTTTTGAGGTGTTAGGGATTGAGTCCTAGGCCTCATGCATACTAGGCAAGCACTCTACCACTTCCCAGATCTTTTGTTTTCTTCTAATTATCAAAAATTATATCTATAATACAAAAACAAAGTAATATCAGGGATGTGATGTGTACTTACTTTTGCTGTCTCTGGCTTGTGTTGCTACTGATGTAGTAGTCACTGCCTTGTCTTCTCTGTGGGGTGATCGTGCACAGTCATGACTGGTGGTGCAGTGCTGCTGCACAGGAATGAGCTAACTTAGTATGAAATGTTTCTGTATGGAAGTGATAGCTTACTCAAGAATAGTCAATAATGTTTTCCAAGAATTAATGTATGTAAAGACAGACATGCTAACTCATGATTGTAATCTCTCACTTAGGCCAAGGCAGGATTTGTGATCAAATTGTGCTATATAGTGAGTTCTAGGCCCGCCTAGGCTGGAGTGAGACCCTGTCAAACAAAACAACAAAGGCGTCCCACGTCCCTGTATAATTACATAGTCTATGGTTTCCAGACACTGGAAATACACTGTGTCCTCCAAGTGTAGAGAAGAGTCGGTAGTGCAACTACAGCAATTGTATGTGTAATGACTGGTGTGACGTGTGCACCTCCTGCCTTCCTGAGGAGACAAGGTTCAGAATGGGTAGTTGGTCCTTTTTGCCTTCTCAAAAAACTTTCATTCTTAGAAAGCTATAAGAGATGGGATTCCATTTGATCTAATGTCTTCCCCAAGATGTTTCTCTAAATTCAGATGAACCTGCAAGTCTAAAATCAGTCTGTTGATGTTCTCCTTGTCAGTAGTGCCCTGGGATGGCAAGAAGTGAGTTGTGCTATACATTCATGTTTCTTTCCCTTTTGACAGTGGTGTTTTGTGATGAGGCCTCAGTCTACCCCAGTTATCCTCAAACCCTTTTTTTGATTTTTCAAGACAGGGTTTCTCCATGTAGCCCTGCCTGGCTGTCCTGGAACTCACTCTGTAGACCAGGCTGGCCTCGAACTCAGAAATCCACCTGCCTCTGCTTCCCAAGTGCTGGGATTAAAGGTGTGCGCCAGCACTGCCCGACTGTATCCTCAAATTCTTGTTCCTTCTGCCTTGACCTTTGCATGGCTAGGATCATGATGTAAGCCACCATTCCCAATTTTTGACAATGTTCTTAGAAGAGCAGAATGTCTTTTTTTTTTAAAAAAAGATTTAATTAATTTATTTTATGTGTATGAGTACACTGTAGCTGTACAGATGGCTGTGAGCTATCATGTGTGTGGCTGCTGGGAATTCAACTCAGGACCTTCTGCCGGCCCGGCTCCCTCTGGCCCCACTTGCTCTGGTGTAATTCATTGTAGCTGTCTTCAGACGCACCAGAAGAGGGCATCAGATCTCATTACGGGTGGTTGTGAGCCACCATGTGGTTGCTGGGATCCGAACTCAGGACCTTTGGAAGAGCACTGACTGCTCTTCCAAAGGTCCTG
>JADRCD010183319.1:0-47962 GCA_019843815.1 Montemys delectorum
ACACACACACACACACACACACACACACACACACACACCTATACTATTTCTGAGGTATAGTAGTATTTTTTGTTCACCATTAACACAAAGTACAGAATAGAACGCTGTTATATAATATTGCTTTAATAAATCAGTAATTAAATGATCTGGTGTGTAATAGGCATGTAAACAGATTATGACACTAAGATATGTCACCATTTAAGGTATTTAATGTTTATTAACTAGTACTATATCTAGCTTGCTATGGGAACACCCAAGAGAGGCTTTTTCTCTAGCATGGTGAAAGAAAGCAACTGACATTGAGCCGTATCCATCACATTAGGATGAACTAATGGGAGGGGTAAAAATTTCCCAAACAGTAAATAGCATATGCAAAGACAGTGAGATAAGCAACAGTGAAACATATTGGGGAAATGTAAGTAGAAATGAGTTAAGTATGCATAAACCACAGAGTGAAAAGTTTTGAAGTCCCTAAGGATTTTACCTTTATTCTGAAAAATGTTTTGGATTCACTGAAGAGTTTCATGCAAAATAGTGACATATTGATATTTGTCTATAACTTAAAAATAATTAAAAATCTTAACATTAACCCAGCAAGAGGTCTTGAGGATTTGACTTTCATAAATGTTTGACTTATTATTGCTACGCTGGATCCAGTAGTTGACTGTGTGCCTTCATATGTATATGTATAAAAAGCAATATTAGCAATAACATTTTCCTTAATTAATTTTCCCATGACTGAATTCCTATTTGAATATTCATTCCTACAGCAGCACTGTGTGTTGTGATGCACTTCGGCAAAATTAACTCAACGATTGCTTCTTTCCAATTTTAATATTCCACTGGGTTTTCTATTCCCAAAAACTCATTAGTATCTGAGTGTATTGCTGAAGAGAAACAAGAGTGAGGCATATTGTGTGAATGTGAATTGAAGAAAAGAGACAGCTGGCACGAGAATTTTCTAATAAAGCTCCCCAAGGACTGTTATGTCTTAACAAAAAAAGAAAAAGAGAAAAAAAAAAAAAAGAGAGAGTTCTTTGAGCTTCTCCTTTTTACTAAGCCCTCTGAATTTTATTCACATCTAATACAAAGGCCAAATTTTACTTGCTGAAGTTCCTCATGATCTGTTTCTCCAAACTTCTGATGGTCCTAAGAGCTTGAATGAAGATTTATTTCAATGTACACATGTTTGCATATACAGATGACTTATTTTTAATCTTCAGGAAAAAATTATCCCAATATGTGTTTGACTATCCTTTGTAGTGCCCCTGCTGTGGTCATGGTGTAATTTGATCATGCAGTTCCACCCATGTTTTTCCATTTATTCATTATATTCATAACACTATTTCTTCATAGAATGCTTTTCTCATCACCTTTATATAGTGCCATTCTACCCATCTTCAAGATTAAGGTCAAATATTTTGTCCTTTGAGAAAGTTCCAGAATCTTCTAGTTCTAATATTATTGTAATTGTGTGGGTTTAATATATTACTATCAAATTACATATGGGGATACTGAGATTCAGAAAGTGTAAGTTGCCGAAAAACTATACAAAGATAAGTATTAGTGCAAAATTATTTTTTCCTTTTTTTATTAGATATTTTCTTTATTTACATATTGTATGATATCTCCTTTCCCAGTTTCCCCTCCAAAAAAAAAAAAGAAAAAGAAAAAGAAAAAGAATAAAATAAAATAAAATAAAATAAAAATAAAAAAAAAAACAAAACCCTGTTCCCTCCCCCTCCCCCTTCTCACCAACCTACCCTCTCCCACTTCCTGGTCCTGGCATTCCCTTACACTGGGGCATAGAACCTTCACAGGGCCAAGGGCCTCTCCTGCCCTTGATGACCAAATAGGCCATCCTCTGCTATACATATGCTGCTGGAGCCATGAGTCCCACTATGTGTGCTCTTTTGTTGGTGGGTAATCCCTGGGAGTATGGGATTTTAGCAGAAGATGAGGCAACCGCAAGTTCATGTTCGTTCACAGAAACTGGTTTTGCTGATTTATTTGCCTACTGTTGAAGATGATGGGATAAAACAAACTTAGGATTAAACTTGAGTGATGGATTGAGTGGGAAATCTGAAAGCAAAGAGTAGACAGAGTATTCCAGGTAGGAGGTTACCTGAGTGGAAAATCCATAATGCATAGGGAAGCTAGAGGGTGTTGAGAAGCCATGACTTACCTAACTAACTACATCCAAGTCCCTTTGAGGATCAGGAAGCAAAGGGAAAGCTGAGAGCCTGGGTAGAAGAAGTGTATTATTTACACAATTCACAATATACCAGGGAAAATATATAGTAGTAGGACTAGAGAGTGTATAGCTAATTGCTAATTTTTAGCGCCTACTGGCCACATGGGCAGTGCCTGGAGTAGAGACACAACACCACCTGAAGCTGATTTGATGACAAATCTTTACGAAAGAAAAGTATTGAAATGTCTGCGCGAAGAGGAATGATTAGGAAAAGGTGTTTTTAGGGAAGGAAGGAATGTGAGGGCAGGGAACAAGGCAGAACATTGCATAAAACAAGTAAAAATCAGTCCCTAAACTGGGTCAGGAGGCAGGGAGGTGTGAGGGGGAAGTAGCAAGAACTTCCTTCTTGTTTTTAATGTGTTAAGACTGTTTTAGTTCAATGTGAGGCATGATCAGGAAGAACATATGTCCAAGTTTCTCTTGTTTTGAAGTGTTGATTGGTATAACTAAGAGAATGCTAAAATAGATCTATAGACACACTGAAACATTTCTAAAGTAATATCATCACCTATTCTGAGGGCCAAGAAGGATTCAGTATACTTCCTGTGCTAATATACAGCTAGCCCTTGGTGGTATTTTTAATGTTAGACAAATAGCAGCATCCTTCCAGCCAGGCTTGGTGGACTTCCCTTTAGTAGCCTGGGAATTTTCACAAGAGTTGTGATGCTTTGTTTATCTCTAGCACATTCACAATATCCATGAAAAGCCATCTCTGCTGTCCATGACATTTACTGTGCCCTTTTCTGTAAAGCCTATTACATTAAGGAGAGTGTTTATGAGGACAGAGATGTTGTCTTACAACCACATCTACAGAGCCTACTATGCAGCTATATATTTATTGATTAAATAAATAGAGCAAAACCTGGACTAAAACCTGGGTTTAGTTCCTAGGTCTGTTGTGTAGTAACAGTTTACTGTGAACAACTAGTAATTGTTATTAACACTGATTAACAATTGACTACTAGGCAAATTGTGTAAAGTTCCTGAGTATCTATGAAATGGGAAACAGAACTTGTCCTGTTAAGTCACAGATTCTTGTAAGGAAGAAGCAGTTAGAGCAACATTATATGTTCAGCAAAAAGAGGTAATGTAAGATACCCATAATACAGGAGGCCCTATTTATAGTTCTATATATCCAACAACACTTTTAAAGCTCACAGCAGCTTTAAAGGACATTATCATTGCCTTCATCTTTCAAATGAAGACACTGAAATTCATTGATTGTTAAGAAACAATAACCTTAGTTTCTGACAAGCCAAATGTGGTAGAGCTATCCTGTCTGACTTTGTAACATTCCCCTGTTTTTATATTCTGCTGTATAAAAAAAAATATAGTTTTATTGAAATACTGACATTTAAATGTGAGATTTTACAGAAGCATATCAGAGATGGTCTAAAGTCATTCTTGAAAGATATAGCAATTGCATCTGCCTTTGCATAGGAATAGACATGTTCTTGCCATAATTAACATGATGTTAGCAGCAATCCTTTTAACTAGGGTAGTGTGATTTTGCAAACATATATTTGATCTGCATCAATAGACCTGGCGATATTTTTCCTAGTTCTGTTCAGTCTCCATCAGTAATGTTCATTTTGTGTGTTAAGTGCAGAATTATCTTGGTAATATACACTGTATTTCTCATAAATATTTTCCTTCTTCCACTGTTCTTATAGTAATTTTAACAGTGCTGAGTATCTTTTTTTTTTAATTTTTTTTTATTTTTTAGTGCTGAGTATCTTTAGTAAGAACAAATTATGCCATGTGAAGGAGAAGCATTGTTTTGTATGGTACCTTAACTCTGCTATTGCTTAGCTTACAAATTTTGGGTTCTTGGGAACTAGCCTTTCTTTACAAATTAACAGCAGAATAAACTGGCTTAGCATTGTATACAGGAAAGTATGGTACATTTCCACATAGTTCTATACCTGCCACCTTGTAAATGTTGGTTTGTTTCACTTCTTGTGTATCTTTGATGTTTGAAATTACTGCTCAAAGACAATAGACTCAGAAATTAAGTCTATCACTTCTCTGTGGTGGGCCTCAGTTTCTCTATCTGCAATGAAGCAGATCAACTAGATCTATGTTTATAATGTTAGAATTGTGGTTCTATCTTACACTTGTCAAAGGGAAAGTTCTACTACATGAGCTGTGATGCTGTTAGCAGGGCTCTGAGAATGGAGTCAGCCCCAGAAAAGGTTGTTTTAGGATTCTGGAGCAGGAAGTCCAGAAATAACAACACTTAATTGTTAGAAAAACAAAGGAGATATTTAAGCACAAAATTACAATATATTTATCAGTTTGTATAAAACCTGAAGGCATTAAGAATCAGAAAATCACAGAGGACATTAAAAGTGAAATGAGTGACAACATTCTGAGAATGGAACAAGAATAAGAGAGAAGACCAAGAGCTTATAGAGTTATTGATTTATATTCCATCTCATAAAAGCTAAGTAATTTCTAAGGGCTAAGAGTCTTGGTAAGTTTTGGCTATTAAAGCAACCCTTTTGTGACTATGGGCTGTGAGCAGTTAACAGATGCAGAAGGAGTAATGAGGAAGAAACTGCAAGACCCTCTGTATGAACATGGTGCATTTGTGGGCAGTGAAGAGACCAATTGCTGAAATTACTGCGGTTATGTACTGAGATGGGGCAGGAAATGAGGAAGGCCAGGCAAGTCGCTATGAACGACTCTCAGGAAGAACTAGGAACAGGCAGAATTTTCTGATTCTTTAATGGTTATAAAATTACAAATAAAGACCACTGTTATATAAATATATGCTGATATATTGAACTAAATACAGTTTCCTTAAATTTTTATTTGAGATATTTATAAATACCTAAGTAATCCTTAGTGTTGAATGTATTTGCATGTATGTGGATATTCATATGACTCTGTACATATATGCACATGCATAAATGTATGCATGTACACATGTGTGCAAAGACCAAGGTTAATGTTGAAATCTTCCTTTGTAGAACTCAAGAACTCTATTATAATATTTGAAGCAAGGTGTCTCATTGAACCTGGAGCTCCTTGATTTGGCTAGGTTAGATGGCTAATGAGCTCCAGGGATCCACCTGGATCCATCTCTGTGTTTCCAGGACCAAGATTACAGACAATACACCACCAAGCCCAGCTTTTTAAATGGAACTTAGAGATCAAAAGTACAGGTCCTTCTGATCAAATGGTGATACCTGAATGACTTATCTACAAGAGCCTGCACATAAATACATTAAAATGCTACTCTATGGTCTTGAGGATTACTGGGGCAAGGAAATGGTCCCTGATCAATCTTAGTAGCAGAAATTTCATTCTGTTTAGTAAAATAAGTGACAGGATTTAGAAAGCTCATCAGTGTTCTCACTTTCATGAACTTTCCATTTTGTCCCTATTATGAGAACCACACTCTCCTCATCAATTATTCTACTCTTTAAGCACACCATTCAACCCTCAACATATGAAACTGGAGCTTTTAATCTTGCACATGCTGAGTAGCTGTTATTACTTGGAGAACAGCCAGATCTAGAGGAAAAAAGAACAAAGCTGTTAGGAGGATTACATAGAGTTGCATGAGTATGTGAGGGACCTAGTACAGTGACAGGTATTGGGTCACTCCAACAATGGTCCTGTTTTATTCCCTTGGGAGGTAAGGATCAAATGGTGAATGACAAACAGCTTGTACTCACTGGGATTTACAACCTCATTAGAAAGATGAGATACAAGGAATAAAAACAATCTCCTAATGATTCACAGTTTACAAATCACTTTCACATCCACTATTTCATGTCAAATTTCCAAGCTAGTTACTAGGGCAAGGCATATTATTTGCTGTCTGAAACAGAAGAGGACACTAACATTCACTGAGCCTGAGTGCTTATAAAAGACAAGATTGTTATCCCATGGTAGGACAGGAATACCTGGATCTAGATTAGGTTTCTTTCCATTACACATCAAGGCAACTTATTATGGAGTGTCTAGAACTAACACTGTGGAAAGTACAAAGTACTCAAACTAAAGTTCAGACTACGCATGATAGAAATTGTAATTTATAGTTTCATTGTAGAAACAACATGGTAAAAAAAAAAAAACTTAGGGAAAGGGTTCACTTTGCGTTGTCCATTGTTGCTATCTTTTAGGGTCTACTTAAGAAGACAGCCATTCTTTACTTGATCTTTTGTCTTTGTCTTATGAGAATCTAATCTCTAGAAACTATACATCTATGACTTTGGATTGTAGAAACCAAATAGAGACAGAAAGACTGAAGAGGAGGAAACTAAAGGAGCCTAGCTGATAATGATGCATTTGTGGGCAGCTGGTCCAATGAGATGCTCTTCTCTGCTCTCAAAGTCTCATCTCTGTTTAATTTAGACACCTTCAGTAAATAGTCTCTTTTCAGCCACCAGAAGGCACTTGATATTAAGAGCCAACCACTGCTGCTAAGAGCTACTGCTCCAACACAGATTGTGGTAATGGGTTTCTGGATTCTTATAGTCAAAACCATAGTACGTATCTTCAGCTACTCTCCCACATTCTGTCATTTCTCATCTATTATGCAAACCTCTTCTCTGCTTCCTCAGATGTCATCTTGAAATGAAGTGGGCAAGCCCAAATTCATTCGGGATGGGCTTCTGACTGTCTTATTTTGTATGTGGAGATGTCGAGGAGTGAAGGAAATGTAGTTAACTTGGTTGTTTTTCTGAAAAAAGGAAGATGAGAACTTAATGCCTGTTCCCAGAAAGGCATACCACCCTTGGACAAGTTTAGCAGCAAGCACTGGACTCGTCCTGAAAGCTGTATCCTGAGTTTGCTACATTGAATGTACTGTTTCATTTAATCCATTTCTGTTCTGAATAGAATTCATATTTTTATTCTACAGATGAAGTAACAGATTCAGAAAGATATCTGGACTCTTTTCAATTTTCTACAGCCAAGAAGGAGCTGGTTGAGGATTCATTCCTCTGACTGAATGTACTATTTTTTTTTCTTGGACTCATAAGTTGCACTAGATGTGTAAGTTCTACATGGCACAGCTCAAGTGCAAAGTGGGTTTCTGGTGGTCTGGGGGATAAACGTGGGATGGAGCACTGGGAGAAGTGTTATGAAGGCCAGGATGCTTAAGGGTAAGTTTTAAAGGAAGGAAGTAAAGAAGAGGTCATAAATTGTAACAGAATGTGCAGAGGTGGGGGTGCATTGGGCACATATGGGCACATGTGTTCTCCAGCATCATAGAGTTAGGAAGGGCATTTTGAGGAAGAAAATGGTATTGTTTGCCTAGGACCAGGGCTTTTAGCCTATAAAAGTGTCTCTTTCTAACCTTCCCCGCAGTGGTTGTGGTGATCAGCCCCCTGATTGTGAGATTATGTCAAAAAGCAGTAATTTGGTCTTATTACACTGACCATGTTCAGTCAAGAGCTTTGTTGTTGTTGCTTTCCAAAACTTTAAAAAAAAACACATTGTGTTGAAAAATAACCTTCAATCTTCTAATAATAGGCAGATATCTGCTTGAACAAATATCAGCTCTCTCATAATTAATGAATTATTTTTATTTCCCTATCATTTGCCCACTGAGTCCAACAACCTGTCAAATTATCCAATCAAGTGTATATCCTTTATAAGTGGACTCATACTTTTCTGGTTCGTGGAGTGGATATAGGATGCCTGCATGTGGGTAGCAGGTTTTGTTGGATCTTTGATACTATTGTCCTTGTGAATCTTCTATGCCTTTGTTTGGTCAACTGAACTTGTTTTCTGGGAAGTACATTCAGTACTGACTATGTCAGGGCAAGGATTGCTTAGAGACTAATCCCACAATTTAACAGTTTTGCTAAATTTGAACTGTCTGCTTACTGCAAGTTGTCTAATCTTTCTGAGAATCAAAATTCCCATCTATAAAATGACTGTAAGGAATCTACTACATGACAGGTGCTAATTAATAACAGCTTCATGTCCCTTATATATAAGCTGCTATCTAATCTGTATTGAGGATTGAGCCAGTTTGCACTAGTGCTGACAAGAACTTTATGTACATCATATCATTTAATCATCATTATCTCTGAATAAGATTGGTACCATTTTTATACATATGAATACGTAAGGGAACTACAAATTTTAAGGTGTTAAGTAACTACCCAAATAAAATCCTACAGTGGAAGGTATGAAAGCCAGATTAAGAACCTTTGCATTGCATTCTGGCCCAGAATCTGAACTCAAAACTATCCACTGGCTTTCTCTTAACTTACAAATACTTTACTTGTTCACTTCCTAATGCAGGGATGCTAGCTTATATCTCAAGTCTGACCATTTCTCTGTATCTTATTCTTTAATAGTTTGCTTAGCACTCTCTTACCCCAGTAGTCTTTCCCATAAACTATAGCCCATTGACTACAGACCCACTGGTCTTTCTCTGTGTGTATCCATTCCTGAATAGTGTTATTTCCGTTCTCTGCCTACTGAACAATGGTTTCTTCATTATTTCAGTAAGTTTTCCCTGGATATCTATGTATCAGGCCTAGTGTGAGGCATCAGGAAAAAATTAGACAGGGCTCTTGCTTTAGGAAAAATCAGTTCCAATGGGGGAGGCAAAGAAAACAGAGAGATGCTATTGGCATCTCCAGTTCTTTTCTTTTACAGTGCCCATGGCCCATATATAAGTAATTAATCTATCTCACCAATTTTATCCTCAGTCTCTCTTGAGTTTTTGAATATGTCACATTCTCTCTTGTCACTCTACTGTTCAAGTTACTATTATTTCTCATTAGATTATTACAATAATCTCGACCCAGGATCAGAAGTGAGGAGGACATAACATCTGTCCCAACACCAGGAGTAATTGAGACCAGTGGGGCCAGGCACACAGGAACTCTGTTAGCCCAGTGGCTCAGGTTCCTTCCGGTCCCACAACACCCAGAGGAAGCTCCATTCCTAGGCACTCTAACACGCCCAGAATCAGAGGTGAGGAGGACACAACATCTGTCCCAACACTGGGATTAACTGGGACCAGTGGGACCAGGCACACAGGAACTCTGCCAGCCCAGTGGCTCAGGTTGCTTCTGGTCTGTGTGGGCCGGCCAGTGCCCTGAGCAGACCTTGGGCACAAACTCTGTAGTCATTCCCAAAACACTCAGAGGAAGCTCCACTCCCAGGTACTCTAACAAACCCAGGGTCACAGGATTCCAGAATCCCAGGATCCCAGAGAGAGGTTGACTCTGAGGAGATCTGACACAATCAGGATCATAGGAAGGACAGGCTCTAGTCAGATTTAGCAAGGGCAGGTAGCAGTACAGATAACCAGATGATACAGGGCAAGCATAAGAATATAAGCAACACAAATCAAGATTACTTGTCATCATCAGAACCCAATACTCCCACCATTGCAAGTCCTCGACCCACCATCACATGGGAAAACCATGATTCAGATCTAAAATCACTTCTCATGATGATGATACAGGACTTTAAGAGAAACATAAATAGCACCCTCAAAGAAATACAGGAGAACACAGGTAAACAGCTAGAAGCCCTTCAAGAGGAAACACAAAAATCCCTTAAAGAACTACAGGAAAACACAATCAAACAGGTGAAGGAAATGAGCAAAACCATCCAGAATCTAAAAATGGAAATAGAAACAATAAAGAAATCAGAAAGAGAGACAACCCTGGAGATAGAAAACCTAGGAAAGAAATCAGGAGTCATATATGCAACCATCAACAACAGAATACAAGAGATAGAAGAGAAGCTCAGGGGCAGAAGACACCATAGAAAACATTGACACAACAGTCAAAGAAAATGCAAAAAGCAAAAATCTCCTAACCCAGAACATCCTGGAAATCCAGGACGCAATGAGAAGACAAAAACCTAAGGATAATAGGTATAGAAGAGAGGGAAGACCCCCAATGTAATGGGCCAGTAAATATCTTCAACAAAATTATAGAAGAAAACTTCCCTAACCTAAAGAAAGTGATGCCCATGAACATACAAGAAGCCTACAGAACTCCAAATAGACTGGACCAGAAAAGAAAATCCTCCTACCACGTAATAGTCAAAACAACAAATGCACTAAACAAAGAAAGAATTTTAAAAGCAGTAAGGGGAAAAGGTCTAGTAACATATAAAGGCAAGCCTATCAGAATTACACCGGACTTCTCACCAGAGACTATGAAAGCTAGAAGGTCCTGGGCAGATGTCATACAGACCCTACAAGAACACAAATGCCAGCCCAGGCTACTATACAAAACTCTCAATTACCATAGATGGAGAATACAAGATATTCCATGATAAAACAAAATTTACACAGTATCTTTCCACAAATCCAGCCCTACAAAGGATAATAGATGGAAAACATCAACATAAGAAGCAAAACTACACCTTAGAAGAAGCAAGAAAGTAATCTTTCAATAAATCCACACAAACCTGATTCCACCTCTTACAACAAAAACAACAGGAACTATCAATTACTTTTTCTTAATATCTTAATATGAAAATTAATATTACCAACTTATCCTAATAGATTGAAATCCAAAAATATGAGGAATTAGAAGTTTATTGACTGTCATCCAATGGTCTCTCTAATTTGGTAATTGGAGAAATAGGTCCAATATTGTACAATCCATATACACTTTCAGCTTGTTTGTTTGTGACAATGTCTTCCTGTGTACAACATAATGGTCTTGAGATCTTGCTTCTCCTATCTCAATCTCTCTATTAGTAGTATTGTTTATTTCATGTTTTTATATTATACTATGGTTTTCAGAGCAGCTTACATATTTTAAAAGTATTTATATACCCAAAAGAAATGTAAACACTTAAATTGGGAGGGCTTTTGTAAGAGAACAACAAAGAGTAAGACTGAATCCTTTGCTTGACATTTTCAACTCTTGTATTAAGTTGCCACAGTAAGGTTTTTAAGCTCTACTAAATATAAAACAACAAACAAACAAAAATACTTTATATATCTATATTCATTTAAGAAAATATTAATAGTGTTGTATTATTTTGAAATATACAGTTAATACAGTTGGAGTTATTTAAAATTTATATTGAGAAAAACATATATTATCAGTATTGTCATAGACAAGCATCTACATAAGACTTAAATTAATTGTTGTTTTATATCAAACAACTTTTATAATACTCATTTTTATTGTTATGATATTTTATAAATTTTAAAGAATATGACAAAAAAGATATGGTAAGTATTGAAGGGGGGTCTCTGGGAGGAGTTTGGGTACAAAAAGAAAACAATGTTGTGATTTAATTCTATTTACTTAAATATGTTTTTAAATGTTAACAAATTCAGATAAATTGAAATCACGTAACTTTTCTCATTATAATGCAATAAAACTTAAAAAATAATAATCTCCTTAGTAATTTCTTGAATACACATTGTATATTCCATAATATCCTTAATATTGTAACCATACTCATTTGAGACATATGTATATCACTTAAAATAGTATTTTTAGCTTTCTGATGCTCTTAACATTGTGAAAGAAAAATAAATGCCTGCATTTCTAACATAAAAAGGAACATATTGAAATATACAAATAAAATACCTTGATAGTTTTTTAAAGGTCCTTGTAGGTTTTGACATCATGTGGACAAAATTATGATGCTATCATTATTTCCACCCAACATTTAGCCATTAGATTTTGGTAATTGTCTTTTACCCTAAGTTACTCTGTATTACTTTAATGATAGGACAAGTTTAAGAATTCATAAAGTCACTGATCCATTAATTCCACAAATGTTCACTGAGCATCCACTGTGTTGGAAGCACAGACAGGGTGCTGGAAATAAAGAATCTGATCACACAGTTCCAGTAGATGTCCTGGCACTTGGTGCTTCAGTAGCAATCAGAGAAGACTCAGATGTGGTCTCTCCTCTCATAAAGATGATACTATAGAATGAGACTACTCCTTGTTCTCAAGAGGCTTGTGTGCTATTAAGTAAGACAATGTCCGTGTATTTAACCAACCCTTATGTGGTATCTATTATGTTTCAGACACTGGGAATATAACAATGAGTAAAGCAGAGCTTTATTATAGTTTACATTTAGCATAGTGAATACATGATCTGAATTCCCTGCAGGAGGCTGGAGGAGTGCAGAGGAGGAGTCTTGAATTCAGCATACAGTGTTAGAAAGAACATTGAAGGGAAACAATTAACTAATTACTAATTAGCTAACAATCAACTAATAACTAACATTCTTAAAAATGTGGGTGGATGTGTTTGTGTGTGTGTGTGTGTGTGAAACGACTTTACTCATATATTTTATATTACTTTTATATATATATATATATTTATATTTCTTTTTTTCTTTCTTTAATTTTTAGGATAGATTCTTTGATAGGCTCATACATGTATATAATGTTTTGATTGTATCCCTGACTTCTCACCCTTTCTCTTCCTAGTCTCTTTATGCACCTTCTTCTCAATGAGTTTACCTCTTACCTTTTATGTCTTTTTAAGAATATTGAGACCTAATGAGTTGAATTAGGGTTGTGTGCACAAGGGTAAGAGGAGGTCTCTCACTGAGGCATAGACAGCATGAAACAGACACACCACTGGAGAAATTGAGCTTTAAAAGGCACATTTTCATGGCTAGCATAGGAAAATGTATGGGTGATATATTAAATCCTACACAGTTACAGATTATAGAAAGCAAGCTGTCTTAAGGAATATAAGAAGTACTGGAGAAGAGATGTTTTCAGGCCAAAAAGCTACACTACAGTCATTGGTCCTACTCCTGGAATTAGTATTTAGGGAAGAAAAGGAATCAGCCAAGGAGTACAGCAGTTAACAAAACAACGATCAGCTCTTGAACATTTAGTGTGAGCACATGTGGGCTCTCCTCTTTCACCCGACTCCATTGTGTACTACTAGACATATTCAATCAGGAAAAAAAAACCATTTACCTGATTTTATTCATAATCCATTTAGAATCAGTATGCTTTAAGTGAATCTGAGAAATCATGTGAAGTATGGATAACTAATCAAATTCTTAAATGCAATAAATTAATTAAAATAGTGTAATATTATCCACACATGTGGAAAAAAGAACATTTATATGCCCTTTCTGTACACTGTCCATGGGCAGCAAAATTCTAACTATGGTTGTTGACTTGGTTCCTTCACCCCAAAGAACTTTTGAAAGAATGATTATACTTGGCCCTTTACAAACAGGAAAATATTAGTTGCTATGTCTGGTAAATAGATACAATAATGGCTGTCAATGATCAAACCTCCGTGAGTTTTCAAGATTTGTCATATTTATAGTCTTCTCATAAAGCCTATTCACACCCTTTGAGTTTGGCTGGGTCTTATGACTAGCTTTGATAACTACAAAGTAGTAGAAGAGACGTTCTGACATCTGAAGCTGGACATGAAAAACTTTTGTCATCTCTTTGGTGTTGTTAGAATATTTCTGTCTTTATGAGAAGAACTGGAGGTCAAATGAAGGGAAACTTAGTGACCTTAGATAACATCCAAGACTTGTAAATGAGACATCTTATATCATCAGACCAAGCTGACCTCCACATGATTACTGTTAAGTAATGAATCCCATGTGAGTCTAGCCTAACAGAATCCAGATCAAATGGCTTGAAGAGAGATGGTTGTTGAGTTACCCCATTAAGGTTTGAAGTATTTCCATAGCAATGGATAACTGACATGCTAACAGATTAAGTATTCAAGGGTTGATAGTGTTATATATGCACATAGAACCATTAAATATTATCAGAACTTTAATAATGATGTAGAGGAACAGTTTAGTGGAAAATGCATAGTATTTATCTTTAAATATAGTTGAGTTCTGATCATCTGAATATCACATCTAACTTCCATAAAAGGCCTAGCCTGAAAACTGGATGACATAAAAACATAAGTCACATGCTCCTTAGCACTTGGAGTCATTCCATAAAAATAAAATTAAATCTCTATCTTCCTTAAAGGTGAGGACTTATATAAAACATAAGTTAATATATAACTTATATGCTTCACAGATTAACATAAAATTGATCAAATCCTGTTTTCTAGTTGTTTTTACTTCTAAAGATTTTTATTATGTATAAATATACCTGTTTGATTTATTTTTACCACTTTAAGAATAGGCTAGAATAATACTGCTAGTAATGATGTACATATTTTAATTCACGAAACAAAGGTTTGGGAAGAGATAGATAAGTGCACAATAAAGAAAAGAAGGAGAAAAATTTATGCCTCATTGAATTTATTAAGTGACTTGTAGGGTTGAAGAAGAAGAAATTGTATGTTTTTAAGTAAGCACTGAAGTGGATGAAGCTCTGTAGTAGAGTGCATGCAGAGCATATTTGAGGCACAGATTTTGATCTAGTGCTGAAAAAGAAAACAAAGTAGCTCCAACCGTGCAATAAAGGCTAACCAACACCTGCTTGCACTTAAGACCAACTCAATAAGAAGAAAATCATGCCTAGCACTTATAAATCTAACCAACTACACTTGGCTGATAAGGCCATGAACCCTAGAGGAGAACATACTACTACAATTTTCCTAGTCTATATAATTTATAACTGTATTCTAAATCCTTCCCTTATAGCTACAGAAAAATGTAGTTCTTACCACTCATAAAAGCAACTTTTTGAAAACAAATGAAGGACATAACAGAGATCCATATCTGGTCAAAATGCAGAGAAAAAGTCACCATAGGGTGTCCAACCCCACTGATACATCTATAATGGAATCTCTATACCAAAGACTCTTGGAATATGAGATAGTAAGATTGGTAGAGTCATAGGACAAGGATGCCTGCTAACAAATAATATCTTCAAACTTGACAGAGAAGTTGAACCCATCAAATCTCAACAACATATACTCCTCACTGCATAGTAACAATATCAGTCAGCATGCCAGTGATGATGAGGGAAATTTCACAAGGTCCCACATTTGGTTGAAAACCTACAGGTGATCTATGACTGCTGAGAGGAGAGTCAGTTTCTCCCCAAGAACAGTCCCCTGATAGATTTTCTAACCTCAAGTGCTTAGTCCTACCTGAACATATTTTTATAGATAAGCAAAAGTAAAATAGAATCAGTAGGTGTTATATACATATGTTTGTGTGTAGACATGTAATGATAATAATTTAAAAGAAGTCATGAATTTGTGAAGGAGTTGGGAGTGTAGAAATAATTGAGGGTGTGGGGAGAGAAATAATATAAATATAGCACTCATGTATTGAGTCATAAAATATACAAATAAATTAGAAAGATATGGACAGTAGCAGATATGGTTACATTAAGTATTTGAAAAATCCAATAAAGATATAAAAGCAATTAAATGAATAAAGAACTCATGTCCAGACAGGGAAATGGCAATAACTTTTTAGTTATGTTATTGAGTTTTCTTTTGGTGCAGTAACAAACTTTGGAACTAAATAGGAGTGCTGGTGTTAAATACAATGAATGTTAAATGTTATCGAGATCACTTAAAATGGTTAATTTTGCTTTTTTTTTTTATCTAAATGAAATTGTATATGGTGAAAACAACACAGAGGCTATACATAGTAATTTTTGCATAGTTTAATAATAATTCTGAATGTAAATTATCTTATCTGTCCAAATAAAAGACATATATTAGCTGATTTAATTTTAAACACAAACACACACACACACACACACACACACACACACATACACACACATCTCTTAGCTACCCACAGAAAAGGTACTTAATCTATAAAACAAAGGGTTATTCTCTCAAAAAGGACCTTGAAAAGAAGCAGTAGTAGTATATTAGTCAGTTTTATCACCAAAATTCTGTCATCAAAATTCCTGAGAAAACAAATTACAACGAAGATTTATTTTAGTGCATGGTTTCTGAGTGTTCAATTCATAATTTGTGTTCCATGGAACCGGAGATAGAGCATACAATGTCATATAGCATTCTTTCAAGTAGGCCTGCTTTTCCACAGTTCATTTCCTAAAACTCTCTTCACATTCTGAATTGATCATTTGGTTAAATTAGGGCCCTCTTGCTCTAACTACTTCTGGGAATGCCCTCACAGATACACACAGAGCCATAATTTACTCCTGTTTTTTTTTTTTCAATCCTATCAGAGTTTTAGCAATCAATATTAACTATCTAAAGTAGATATAATCATGAACCATTGAGATAGCTTAGATGCTAAAAGATCTAGTGCCAAGCCTGAGGACCTAAATTAGATTGTCAGGATCCAGATGTTGGAAGCAGATTTCTGAAAATTTTCCTATGTCTTCTATATAAATTCTGTGGCTAGCATGTACATTTATACACATAATTTCATATAGAAAATAAGTAGATGTAATAAATTTTTAATGAGAGACAGTCATCTAAAGAAAATCTTCAAATCAAAATAAGTCAGAGAAACAAACAAAATAAACACTTCTGATTGATAAAATGAACAATCCATAAGATGATATACAAACACAGACACATTAAGTTTCATTAAACATATGCTATTTTAACAGGATGAGGTAGTCTTCAATAGAGTCATAAGGGGTGACTTCAATATTCTACTTTCACTATAGATTTGTCTTTCAGAGAAAAGTTGAGCAAAGCAATATTAGAGTTAAGTGGCACTGTAAAAGAAGTGAATTTAGAGACATCTATAGAATACTCCAACCATAGCTACAAAATATAGGATTGTTTTTAGCAGGCCATGCAACTTTTTCTAAAAAAAATTATGGTTGAGGAGGTATTGTAAGTCTTAACAAATATTGAAAATTTAAATCACATCTTAAAAAATATCAAATAATAATGGAGTAAGATTAGAAACACTTTATAAACTATAGAAAATGTACAAACATGAACATTTTAAAATATATTTTTACATAATCAATGAGTCATTGAATAATTCAGAGTTCTAATGATTAAGCTTTATTGCCAAAAATAGCATATGTTTAATGAAACGTAATGTGTCTGTGTTTGTATATTATCTTATGGATTGTTCATTGTATCAATCAGAAGTGTTTATTTTGTTTGTTTGTTTCTCTGACTAATTTTGATTTGAAGATTTTCTTTAGATGACTGTCTCTCATTAAAAACTTGACTAGACTGTATCTTTGAAGGTAGTTTCAAAAACAATATATGAAAAAAGAAGCTAAAGGGCAGAGATGTCCTAAATTTGGATAACTGCAGTCAATAGGTTGGTAGTCCAGATGAAATGATAATATGAAAAGATATAGCCAGATATATGCACCCATTCACATTCCAATATTCCCAAGTTTTTATTCCTATTAATTCTGTCGCCTGTGACCGTTCACCACTAGAATTTCCAGACTTTCCTTGCAGCCTCACACCCTCAACTATCTTTGAATCTCCTGCCTTTTCTCCTAAGACTTCTAATACTGACTAAGAATCTTCCAGGTTTTCTTCTTCATAAACATGTAGATGGCTATCACTGAAGAATTTAGCCTCCAAATATCTAAGCAAAGGTCACAGAATTCCATTACAAGCATTCACATGCTCTCTCTCTCTTTCTCTCTCTCTCTCCATCTCTCTCTCCAAAATGAGTATTTATCTGTGTGTTTGTATGCGTGTTTGTATGTGTGTGTTTGTTGGCATGTACCCACATGTATGCATGAGCATGTACATGTGTACAGATGGATATACCAATACACCCATATTCTATTAGTTCTCTTGGTTTTGCAGACCCTGAATAAAACAAGGGAGAGAATGATTAAAAGTTTCTATAACCAAATAAAAATAAAATACACACTAACAAAGGTTTCAGATCTGGTAAAACCAGTTCAAAAAGGAAGTTTATAAGTAACCACATAAAAGCACAATGGAAATTTTAAATAATCAAATAATGATACACCCCAAGGTCTTTGGGAAAAAAGGTGAAAATCCAATAACAAATTTTGCTGAAATAAATTAAAAAAATCAGTAATGAAATTAACAAAACAACAAAGGAAATTCAAAAGACTAAGAAAACAGCTAGTTAACTCTTGGAAGTATAGACAAGATCAGCAAACTATACAACAGTATCCAAAAGAAAGAAAGACAAAATGATATGAAAATGAGCTATTATATCAGGTATGACTGGAAGCTTTAGAATCACCAGGGAATACTTTCAAAATATATGCTTCAATAAATAAACTTCAAAACATCTAGAAAAAAATAGATGGAACTTAAGATTTGTGTGACAAAACTGGCCAAGAAGATATAAACAACTTACAAAGATCAGTGAGCAACAAGATTAAAACAGTAATAACAATTCTCCCAGCAAAGAAAATCCTGCTACTAGGCAGATTTACCACTGTAGCCTAAAAACTGTAAAGTGGAACAAAACAATTATCCCTAGACTTTCATGTAAAATTGAAAGGTAAGGAACATTTCAAAGTTCAGTATGAGCTAGATTAGTGGGATACTAAAACTCAATGAAGACACAAGTGAGCTGGATAGATGGTTCAGAGGCTAAGAGTGCTCTTCCAAGGGACTAGAATTTGATTCCCACAATATCAGATGGCTCACAACTGACTGTACCAACTTCAGGCTATCCAACACCCTATCTATTCTGGCTTCTCTTGGCAATTGAATATATATATATATATATATATATATATATATATATATATATACATATACATAGACATAGACATATGTGCACATAAACAGTTAAAAATAAAAATAAAATTGGGAAACAAAAGATTTCCTTGATTAGTTAACATTCACATAAAAACTCCTATTGAAATTTTTAAAAACTGAATTGAACTACACATTCAAGGATAATAAATGATAATTATACTGGTTTCATTTTAAGATTTCAATAATAGTTTGCATATACAAATCAATAATGTCTTACTGCACATATGTAGACTCAAAAGTCAAAAAAATCAGATGATCTTCTTAATGGACTTAGAATGTACATTTGATGAAATTCAACATACCTATATAACAAAAATCCCTGATGAAACCAGCAGAACAATAGGACAACAATACAGAATAGGCTAATTTTGATAGAATTATAATCAATTCTATATGGAACATATAAACATTTCCTCTAAAACCAGGGAGTTGAGGAATGTTCACACTCACTACTACTATTCAAAGGTTTAAAACTAACAAGAGAAATAAAGCAAGAAAAAGAAATGAAATAAATGCAAATAAGGAAGAAAGCAAATTAACCTTATTTACAGATGATATCTCATACTGAAAAGACCCTTAAGACTCACCAAAAGACATTTATAGCAGATCAAAACTTTTAGCAAAGTAGCAGGATATAAACCCCACACAGAAAGAGCAAACTTAATAAGAAGAAAGTAATCAGGAAACCAAACTTACTTGAAATAGCTACCAAAAATTAAATAAAGTACCTAGAAATAAACCAAGTAACTAAAATATAGAAACTCTGTAGTTGAACTACAAAAGAAGTGAAATGACAAATTTCTATGTGAAAAAAATGTTTGATATTTTACTTCTGAGGGAAAGTGAAAATCAAAACTATAGTGAGATTTCATCTCGCCCTAGTCAGAATGACTATTACCCAGAAAGAAGCTAATGGCAGTTGAAGACTATTGAGAGAGGAAGAGTCACTTTTGTCTGGGGAGGCACCGTCACTGGTATGTGGCCCATGACAGTCAATACTCTTCACACATACACATATGGGAAGCACTAATAGGAGTTAATGGCTTAGTGACTGATTCTTTAAAAGCCATGAAGTTGAAAGGAAGAGCAGAGATATGTGATATGAGTGTGTTAGCGGCAGGTTGATATGACTGAAATGAACATAAAATTCGGGAAGATACATGGTGAAAACTGTTTAAGAAACTCCATAACATATGTGAGTCTTACATGGACAAATGATTCCCACATCGGCAAGGCTTGAATATATCAATAAAAGAAGACATCCATACAATAATGTCCAGTTTCCCCAAATATATAGGACATTTGTTGTCTTCAAGATATTTGGTAGAAGTGACTGCTCCAGAGAACAATTACTTTATGATGTGTTTACCTCTTCTTTGTTACTACTTCTTTTGTGGGGGTATCATTCAGTCAACAGGAAAGCTTGGGTGTCATTTAACATAGGCAGAGCAAGACATCAAGATTTCCTTTCACTAGGTAGTCTACCACTTTCCTTTCAAATTCTGCAAGCCTCTTATTTCTGTTTAGGTCAGAAAAAGATGGAGATTTGTCTTTAAAATCTTATCATGCAAGCATAGCTTCATAACATTTTAGGTTTTTTTTTCTTCAGAAAGGCAGAAAAAGCTTTAACTAGATCAGCGTGAAGCAAGCTTGGTAATAAATATCCGGCCCACAGATACCTATTAAAGTTCATTGGCTCTGTTTTAAAATAAACTGTGGGAAGGTCACCTTGATTACAAAACCACAGACACATTCTCAAATAGCTACAGGCTTTGGTCTTAATGTTCAGAACTCATTGTTTTTAGGACTGAAATGAACCAGAACTTGGAAACCAAAATGATGAATCTCTCAAGAACTGAATTATACTTCGTTTTTCACTGTTGCATTTGAAACTCATCCTGCCTCTCTGAAATTTTCTATGTCTTAATGTTTCAATGTATGTTTGATTTCTTTCCATCATTACATAGGAGGAATAAGTATAAAGTTTTCATCATAAAAACTATTTGAATCCTAGGTACAACCTTTTCCAGCTACCTTGCATTGTACAAGTACATTAACCTTTAGAAGTTATTTTTTCTTAGAAAAAAGAGGAATAACTATCCATAGAATATAGAGAAAATAAAATTCTAAAGTACCATTACAGACCTTAGCATGATTTTGTGCTATGTACATATATTCACTAAGATCCTGGTTCAAAAAGTTAAGGTGGATAACAGTAGAGAAAAAAATATGATTCCAACTTCTCATCTACATAGGAACATATAAAAGTGTATGCACATGCACACACACACAAGTCATTCTTGCCTATCACTCCCCAGAAAAACATCAAGATCAGAAAAATGAATCAATGCCACATGAGGGGAAAATAGATTGCAATTAAACAATCCTAAAGCCTAAAAGAAAATATCATTAAGACATTGAATTGGCATTGGAATCCAGACAAGGCAGTCCAACTAGAACATATCCCATAGAGAGGCAACAGCTTTTGGGATAGCCCCCAATCCAGTTGTTCATGACCCACATGAAGACCAAGCTGAAAACCATCTAGTACATATGTGCAGGGAGACCTTGGTCCAGCCAAAAGCCAACATCAAATTAAATGGAGAGAAACTTGAAACAATTTCATTAAAATCAGGGATAAGACAAAGCTGTGTACTCTCTCCATGTCTATTTAACATAGTACTTGAAGTTCTATTCAGAAAAATAAGAAAACTAAGGAAATAAAGGGGACACAAATCAGAAAGAAAGAAGTCAAAGAATTTCTATTTGTAGATGATATGATAGTACACATAGCAACCACAAACACTGTACAAGAGAAATCCTACAGCTGGCAAACAACTTCAGCAACATGGCTGGATACAAAATTAACTCAAAGAAATCAGTAGCCCTCATTTATACAAATGATATATGGGCTAAAAACAAAATTATGGAAATAACACCTCTTACACTAGCCCCAAATAACATAAAATATGTTGGTGTAACCCTAACCAAATAAGAGAATGATTTGTATGACAAAAACAAGTCCCTGAAGAAAGAAATTGAAGAAGAAATCAGAAAATAGAAAGATCTCCCATGCTCATGGATAGGTAGGATTAACATAGTGAAAAAGTCCATCTTATTAAAACTAACTACTACTCCATATCTGAATCTTGAAAATCTACTATCAAAACAATTAAATTTTATAAATTAGGATAGTCAATCTCTTTTAAAAGTCTTTTTAAGATCATAATATAATTATACCACTCCCCCACTAGCTTTTCTCCTCCAAACTATATCATATGATAAAACCATAAAGTTTGAGGTTAGAAGGTTGAGTACTTATATCAAAATAATGGAACAATGAAAAACATGAAGGCAAAGAGAACATAAAAGGAACTGCCCAGGGTCTTGCTGTGTTATGGGAGAAAGAGGCAAAGAACAAAATTGGTCTTGCCAGCTGGCTACTCTGGCTGTGTGAAGGCTTCTCACAAAGGTATATGCATGTGAATACCTTCTGTCAACTGTAAATGTGTATATATATAGGGCAGTCATTCTTTAACTTTAGCTCATTTTCAGATGTTATGTTCCTTTATAGTTTAGTTTGCTTTTGAAATGACTTCTTGCAGGACTTGCTAAGTTGTGGTGTCCTGTGAAAAAATAAAAACCTAGAGCTCCTGTTTAAAAATTATTAAGTATTTCAAGAAGACAATAGCAGAGCATTAATGTGAACACAGGCATTGTAGGCCATGCGACCACTCAGCCACAGACTGCCTCCCCACCCTCGTATCTAAGCAGCTGTTGACTGAGTGCTTTCAGATTAGGTCATTAAGACTCCTTAATATAATTGCAAATAACTTCATACAGCGTAGAAACAGTCATTGATGAGGTCCCCCTTCTTTTCCCCTTAGTCTCTTCCCATTGATTCTGATAGTCATAAACTGGTGATGATGATGGCTGCAGACAGTGTGGTAACAGGAAGAGAGGTGACAGTGCTCTAAGAGTCCTTGTGTGGAGCCACAGGATCTGGAGGTTCAACAGGAGTCAGCTCTAACAGGATTGCAGTGGTGTGAGGCAGGACTGATGCTGCTTTCACGATTTTGCCCAGAGCTATTTTGGCATTGAAAATTAGAACTAGTATTTCCTGAAAGTAATGAAAAAAATCAAGATGCAACTTATGTTTTCTCACTTCTGGGTCCCTTCAATGGCTAGTATTTTTATGGTTTTTATCTCTAACATAGGCTCTGCCATTAAATTATTGTGTTGTCATAAGCTTCATTTAGCTTTTATGAATAATTTCTATAAAACAGCAACAATATATGCTGTGCCCTCAAAGGAGTAAGCATGTTTTCCACACAGTTTATATTCAGAAAACTTTAACTAAACCACCTTAGTTCTGGTTCTGAATTGACATTTTCCTGTAAAGTCTAGATCGTTTTCTTCATCACTCAGGAGACTAATTCTTCCAAGTGGTCATGTATGCATTTAAGGAATTTCATCCATCAGAACAACTGAAACGCAATGTGAAGAAGCTGGAGTGAAGAAGCTTGAGAAGTCAAACTTCAGGCCTAATCACGAGAAAACAAAAAACAAAAAAACAAAACAAAACAAAACAAAAAACAAATACAAACAAACAACCCCTCCCCCCCCCCCAAAAAAAAACTAAGAACACAGAGCTCTGGGAGTCAGTACTACCATCTCAGTTTTTTTCTTCTGTTGTTTTGATAAAATAATATGACTAAAGCAACTTAAGATAGAAAGGGCTTCCTCTGGGTCACAAATCCAAGTGTACAGTCTGTAACAGCAGGAGTGTAAAGGCAGCTTTGGAGGCATCTGGCCAGACTAGATCCAAAGTCAAGAAGTAGAGAGAGATAAATTAATGCATACTAGTGCTCCTCTGTCTTTCATTATATTATTCAGCCTCAGACCAGAAAATGGTACTACCCACAATTAAGATGAGTTTTTCTGCATCAATTAGTGTTTTCAAGATATTCCTTCATGATTGGGTTACCAACATACTTTCAAAATTTTTGATCCAGAATTGTTCCTGTCTAAAAAGCAATGTAGGGACAAAAATGGAGCAGAACTTGAAGAAAAAGCAATCCAGTGACTGGCCCAATTTAGCATCCATCCCCTGGGTGGTCACC
The DNA here is from genome assembly GCA_019843815.1 of Montemys delectorum. Taxonomy (NCBI): domain Eukaryota; kingdom Metazoa; phylum Chordata; class Mammalia; order Rodentia; family Muridae; genus Montemys; species Montemys delectorum. The sequence goes on from JADRCD010183319.1 coordinate 23,974, forward strand.
AAACCCTGACACTGTTACTGATGCCATGTTGTGCTTACAGTCAGGTTCCTCATATGGCTGTTCTCTGAAATGCTCTACCAGCAGCTGACTGAGACAGATGCAGATATAGCCATCCATTGGAATGAGGTCAGGGAACTCCTATGGAAGAGTTAGAGGAATAATTGAAGGAGATGAAGGGAATGGCAACCCATAGGAAGAACAAAAGTATCAAGTAACCGAGACCCCTGAGATCTCCTAGAACTATGACACCAACCAAAGAACATACACTGGCTGGTCTGTGACCCCCAGCCCATAGTAGCAGAGGACTACCTTGTCTGACTTCGGTGGGAGTGGATGTTCCTAATTCTGTAGAGACTTGATGCCCTAGGGGAGGGAAATATGGGACAGGTGTGAAGTAGAGTAGGGGGTAATGGGTATAGGTGGGTGGGGAGCACCCTCTCAGAGACAAAAGGGGAGGATCGGTGAAGAACTCTTGCACAGGGAACCAGGAAAGGAGGCAACATTTGGAATGTAAATAAATAAAATAATTTAAAAAAAAATCCTTTCAGAGCCTGGTGGCTCATTTCCCAGGTGAGTCTAGATTCTGTCAAGTTATTGACACTCCAAGCCTCAATTTCTCTCTGTTATGCAATTGAAAACCAAAGCTCAGGAAAAGTGAGTAGCACATGTGTCTTTGTAGGACATAAGGAGAGCTGGAAGTGAGGCCCAGGTTCAGGGGATAATAGAGTCATTACCTTTTAATTTTCAGAATTTTTTAGACAAATAATCAGTAAAAGCAGTCTAAAGGTGCCAAACATCTTCAATCTAATCATATTTCTAGTCTTAATATATAGTAAGATCATATGCAAAATACTGAAAGCCTGACAAAGCACGTGCCTACCATACTTAACTTGAACAAATGTTTATAAATAAAAGGATCAAGGCACACAAAGATATAGATATTGGGAAATTATACAAAACTGCTTTGATCTGTTATGAACTACACTCAAGATTTAATAATGTGATCTATAATTATGCCAGTTGGAGCTGCTATGGAAGGCAGGCCAAGTCTCACCTCCTTTTTTCTATATCTCTGGAGGTGGCCTGAATCATTATCTGTGTTAATAACAGTAAATTTCTATATCTTTACCTAATATTTTCTCTTGATATCTATAGATATAGGTACAAATGCCAACTGGACTCTTACCTGGATATTCCACAGATTCTTCTGTAAAGAATGGACATATCATATCCTTGACTCATTTTAAAGCTGTATCTCCTTTAGCATTACTTATTATTTTATCTTGTCTCTATAAATAGATCTATCATTTGCTAGAGTTCCAAAAATAATCTACAATAACTGGGGCTCTGGAGTTAGCTCTATAAGTTAAGTGCTTCATTCTCAAGCATAAGGACCTGACTTCAACTCTAGCACCCACATGAAAACTTCACTGTGTTGGTGTGTGTTTATAATGCTAGAAGGAGAGACAGAGACAGGAGGATCCTTAGGTCACTGGCCAGTTAGTCAGCCTAATTGGTGAGCTCTAGGTCCTAGAGAAATCCAGTCTCAGAGAACAAAATTGGAAAGGGATCCCAAGGCAGGCAATGTAAGTCCCCTTTAGGAGATCCACATGAAGACCCAGCTGCACAACTGCTACTATGTACAGAGGGCCTAAGTCAGTCCCAGGCATGCTCTCTGGTTGGCAGTTCAGTCTCTATGAGCCTGTAAGGGCCCAGGTCGATTGATACTGTAGGTTTTCTTGTGATGTCCTTGACCTCTCTCACTTCTTCAATCCTTCATCTCATTCTTCCACAGGATTTCCCAAGCTCAACTTAATGTTCAGCTGTGAGTCTCTGGATCAGCTTCTATCAATTGCTGGCTGAAGCCTAACTGATATCAGTTATGCCAGGCTCCTGTGTACAAGTGTAGCAGAATATTGACATATTGATAGTGTCAGGAGAGGGCTCCCTCTCATGGCATGGGTCTCAAATTAGGTCAGCCATTGATTAGTCATTCCCTCAAATTCTGTTCCGTCTTATATTCCGGCATATTTTGTAGGTAGGGAAACTGTGGATTTAAAGTTTTGTGGCTGAGTTGGTGTCCCAATCCCTCCACTGGAAGTCTTGCCTGATTACAGGAGATGGCCGGTTCAGGTTCTATATCCCCCAGGCCTCCTGTTTTCTGAGGAGAGGAGGAGGAGGAGGAATTGGGGGGAAGGGAGATGAGAGGAAGGGACTGAGAGGAAAGAAGAGAGAAGAAGCTGAAATGTAAAGAAAAAATTAATTAATGAAAAAAGATAACATTCTTGGGATCAATAATCACGGTGGACTTTTGGCCTCTACCTGTGCATGTATGTACACTTGCAAACACACATACATTCATGTGGGCACAAAGACACAATGACAATTCGTCTTCTTTTAAAAAAATTAGTTAATTTGTTTGTTTGTTTACATCCAAAATGCTGCTCCCTCTCCTGGTCCCTTCCTCACAGAATCTCTACCCCTGTTCCTGCCTCTGAGAGGGTGGAACATCTTTGGATATCCCTCCCCGCCCCTGGTGCATCAAGTCTATTCCCGATTAGGTGCATCCTCTCCCACTGTTGCTACACAGAACAGCCATGGAGACTGAGATGCCTGTCTGCTACATATGTCCCTGGGGGACAAGGGTGGTGATGGTGGTGGTGGTGGTCCTATCCCGTGTATGTTTTTGGTTGGTGGCTCAGATTCTGAGAGCTCCCAGGGGTCCAGGTTACAACAGTCTTCTTATGCAATTTTTATTTTCCCCATATGACTGAGTCTGTCCTTAAATTGAAATTTCTGCCTTTGAAATATGAACACCTCCTTTATAGCTTCTTAGTCTATTCAACATACTATAACTAAATTCCCTTTACAGAAATCTTATACCAACAGAAATTTATTCCTCCAAGTTTTGGAGACTAAGAAGGCCAAGATCAAAGCACTGACAAATTTAGATTCTTCTGAAGGGTTACTTCCTGGCTCATAGATGCCACCTGCTTCATATATCCTCAGGTGGTGAAAGGTACAAGGTAGCTCTTTAAGACCTTTAATAACAGCATCAATTTCATTCATGATGGCCTCATCATAACCTAATCACCTCCCCCAAACCAACACTCTAATAGTGTCGCCTTAGTGCTCAGACCTTAGCATTTGAATTTTAGGAACTAGCAGTAGTACTTATGACATTTTATACATTTATAATTTGAGGCAGAGTGATGTAAATAGTATTTGCCCAATCTGCCATTTTATCCATTTTATACTGACAAAGAAATCAAGACTATTTTTCTCACGATTTTATCCTCTGCACATGTAACACTGCTAGATATGTGATAGACAATCAAAAACTATGTGTAGAAAACCATGAATAAATCTGTATTTCTCTGGTATTGAGTAGGCAGCCAAAATCTATATGTGGCTAAGATGGATCGATCTATTTCCTCCTCACTCTTCCTTCTTCCAGACTTTTGGTTCAAACCCTAACCCACTTTTAGGAGAGTTATCATAATGATGTCTTACCTGACTTCCCAGCTATTTGAAAATGCATACATACTTCATTCTTTTGCCAGAGTATACTTTCTCTGGTGCATACATAATTTCTCATCATGTGTTTTCCTTTTTTAAAGTAAAGCTGATTCATCCAAATAGCTCACAGGTTGGTGTAGCGTGACCTTATTACAGAAAAAAAATCTTGTGCCATAAAATGAGAAAATTTGTATCTCAATTATGTTGAGTTCTTAAATTGTTTACTATATTATGAAATATATGACATTACAAATCCTATTAATCAATGGAAATATAAATGACATGGAATGTTATTCAGCTTGCTGTCACTATAATACAATATGTGAGAAGGTCAACTTAAAAAGGTATTTGGGGCTCATCATTTTTTTCTCTTTTTTTATTAGATGCTTTCTTTATTTACATTACAAATTTTATCCCCTCCAAAAAACTCCCATATCCCATCCTCTGTCTCCCTGCTCACTAACCCACCCACTCCCACTTCCCTATCCTGGTATTCCCCTACACTGGGGCATCAAGCCTTCATGAGACCAAGGGCCTCTCCTCCAATTGATGTCCCACAAGGCCACCCTCTGTTACATATGTGGCTGGAGCCATGGGTCCCTTCATTTGAACTTGCTGGTTGTTGGTTTAGACCCTGGAATCTCTGGGAGTACTGGTTGGTTCATATTGTTGTTCTTCCTATGGGAATGCAAACCCCTTCAGCTCCTTGGGTTCTTTCTCTAGCTCCTCCATTGGGGAAATGCAAATCAAAACAACCCTGAGATTCCACCTTACACCAGTCAGAATGGCTAAGATCAAAAATTCAGGTGACACAGATGCTGGAGAGGATGTGAAGAAAGAACATTCATCCATTGCTGGTGGGATTGCAAGCTGGTACAACCACTCTGGAAATCAGTTTGATGGTTCCTCAGAAAACTGGACATAGTACTACCTGGGGACCCAGCTATATCACTTCTGGGCATATACCCAGAAGATGCTTCAACATGTAATAAGGACACATGCTCCACTATGTTCATAGCAGCCTTATTTATAATAGCCAGAAGCTGGAAAGAACCCAGATGTCCTTCAACATTGGAATAGATGCAGAAAATGTGGTATATTTATATAATGGAGTACTGCTGGGCTATTAAAAACAATGAATTCATGAAGTTATTAGGCAAATGAATGGAACTAGAAAATATCATTCTGAGTGAGGTAACCAAATCACAAAAGAACACACATAGTATGCACTCACTGATAAGTATATATTAGCCTAGAAGTTCAGAATATCCAAGATACAATTCACAAACCACATGAAGCTCAAGAAGAAGGAAGACCATAGTGTGGATACTTTGGTTCTTCTTAGAAGGGGGATCAAAATACCCATGGTAGGAAATACAGAGACAAAGTTTAGGGCAGAAACTGAAGAAAAGACCATCCAGTGACTGTCCCACCTAGAGGGATCCAGCCTATATATAGTTACCAAACCCAGATACTATAGTGGATACCAACAAGTGCTTACTGACAGGAGCCTGATAGCTGTCCCCTGAGAAGTTCTGCCAGTGCCTGACTAGTGCAGAAGTGGGGCTCATCATTTTTGACAAAGCAGTCATAATTTAGTATTGCATCCATTGCCTTAGGCCTGTGGCATGGAAACAAATCACAGTAAGAGTACATTAGGACAAAACCACTTACGTCATAGCCAGGCAAAAAAGAATCCAAGGCTCCTTCCGAGGAGCCTGATGTTATGACTGATGTAAGAAACACATACAAGATCCCCTCTCTCACAGGTTCTCCAACTTGCAACAGAGCACCACTAAAGTTCATACCTTTAAAAATTGTATCTTTGGAAGACAGTCAAGAACCAAACTACAAAATTGGACATTGTGCTGCCTAGCACTTAGAAGCTCAAGAAGGAAGAATAGTAGTCCAAAGTCAAGATCATGTCAGAAACACAATGAACCTGTTATAGAATGTTGAAATGTTCACAACAGATAACACATGACCAAAATTCAATTCATCTAATCTCATACTAAAACTGCTTATTTAGGTTGTTGATTTCTAACTTCTTGATTTCTTTATATATTTTAGATATTATTATCCCTCTGTAAGTTGTAGGGTTAGACAAGATCTTTCCCAACCTTCAGGCTGCCATTTTGTCCTATTAATGATGTCCTTTGTCTTACAGAAGCTTTTCAGTTTCCTATGATGCCATTAGTCAGTTGTTGATCTTAGAGACTGAGGCATTGGTGTCTGCTTAGGAAGTTGTCTCCTGTATCAAGAAGCTCAGGGCTATTTCCCATTTTCTCTTCTATTAGATTTAGTGTATCTGGTTTTATGTCAAAGTCTTTAATCCACTTGGACTTGAGTTGTGTGCAGGGTTATAAATATGGATTTATTTACATTCTTCTACACGTAGACAACCAATTAGACCAGCATTATTTGTTGAAGATGTTTTCTTTTTTCCATTGTATGGTTATGCCTTCTTAGTAAAAATTCAGGAGTCCATATATATCTGGGCTTAGTTCAGGGTCTTTTATTCAATTTGATGATCAACATGTCTATTCGTATATCAATACCATCCAATTTTTATTAATATTGCTCTGTAGTAGAGCTTAAGATCAGGGATGGTGATTCCTCCAGAAGTTCTTTTATGGTACAGGATTGTTTTAGATCTCCTGTATTTTGCCAAATAACACAATTTAAACATGGAATACGGAGCTAAAGAGACAATTCACAACAGAGGATGGCTGGGAAGTACTTAAAGAAATGTTCAGTGTCCTTAGTCATCAGAGGAATGGAAATCAAAATGCCTGAGGTTACATCTTATATAGATCAGAATAACTAAGATAAAAAAAAAAAACTCAGTGACAGCATGTGCTAGTGAGGATGTGGAGCAAGGGGAACATGGTGAGAGTACAAACTCGTACAACCACTTTGGAAATCAGTTTGGTGGTTTCTCAGAAAATTTGGAATGGTTTTATCTCAAGACCCATACCACTCCTGGGCACATACACTAAAGATGTCCTACTATACTCTGGGGACACTTGCTGTAGCTTTATTCATAAAAGTCAGAAATTGTAAACAAACTAGATGTCCCTTAATTGATGAATGAATAAAGAAAAGGTGGTATACCTACACAATGGAATACCAGCTATTAACAACAAAGTCATCATGAATCTTGCAGGCAAATGGATGAAACTTGAGAATATCAATCTAAGTGAGGTAACCCAGAGCCAGAAATACATATCTGGTATATATTCACTTATAAGTGGACATTAGCCATGAAGTGCAGGAGAACCATGCTACAATCTATAGACCTAAAGAAACTGGGTAATAAGGAGGCCCCAAGGGAGGACATGTGAATCTCACTCAGAAGGAGGAATTAAATAATCCTTAGAGGTGGATAGAGAGAGGGAACTAGGTAGGAGAAGTGGTGAGGAGGGGGAAAGGATGTTGATCAGGTTTAGGGAGATGTGGTTGGGAGAGGTCTGGGAGAATGGAAATTTGTGGGGGTCATCTCTGAGGCCAGCTGGAGGCATGGGATAGGGGAGGATATGGGACTCTATGGGGAGAACCCTAGCTGAGATTCCTACCAGAGGTGGGAATAGAGATGGATATACCACTCAGATAGCCAGGTAGGACTTCTAGATAAGGGAGAGGGATATCAATCCACCCATAAAATCTTCAAAACAAAATCTGTCTTGCCTACAAGATGTTCAGGGATAAAGATAAAACAAGGAATGAGGGAACAGCCAACCAATGACTATCCCAACTTGAGACTCATCCCATTTGAAAGAGCCAAGCCCTCAATATTATTAATGATACTCTGCTATGCCTGCAGGCAGGAACCTGGCAAACTATTTCCCTGGAGGCTTCATTAAGCAGTGGACAGAGGTAGATGCAATAATCCACAGCAACAAATCAGGCAGAGCTAGGGGAAACTTGTGGATGAGTGGGGGACAGAATTGGGCAAGATGGAGGGTGTCCAGGACACCACAAGAAGACCTACAGTGTCTACTAACCTGGGTTCATGGGTGTTCACAGAGAAGGTCACCAACACAGGAACATGCAGGGGATAAACCTAGGACCCCCTACATATTTCTAGCAGATGGGCAGCTTAGTCTAACAAGTGGGATAAGGCTATTTCAGTCTTTATTCCTGGCCATTGGTTCTGTTGAGTACCTGAACTGCGTGGTTGGGCTTCAGTGGGAAGAAATGTGCCTAGTCCTGCTGGGACTAAGGTAGGGTGGTTCCCAAGGGAGGCTCCCACTTCTCTGAGGAGCAGGGGACAGGAAAATGGGAGGAGGGTTTTGTAAGGGTGGGACTGGGAGGAGGGTGAGACCTGTGATCAGGATGTAAAGTGAATTAAAAAAAAATAATTGGAGACAACACAAAACACTTATTTCACTGGAGACATTGAACTTTATCCTAACATTCATGGCTTCAATGTTCTTTCCTTGGCATTCAGTCCAGGTTACCTTTAGTATGATGATGTAAGCAGTTTGGGTATGTAACCTCTTGAAACATTCATCTCAACTCTTCTGCAATGTTTGTAGGGGATTAACTGTCCCTTATCCTTTCCTTACAAACTACTATTTAAACATTAAAAGAAGAATACAACTCATTAGCCTCCTGCCTCCTCCTCCTTTAGCAAATCCTATTGGCCTGTATCACCACAACCAACTAATGTGGTTTATTTACACAATGTAATACTATGCAGGTATTAAAAACAAAGACATGATGAATTTCCAAGGCAAATGGAACTAGAAAATACAATCCGGAGTGGAGTAACTCAGACTCAAAAGGACATGCATGGTATGTACTTATTGATGATATGTACTTGTTGATGCATGGATGTACTTATTGATACATGAATATTAGCTATAAAGCACAGAATACCCATGATACACCACAAAGACCCTAAGAAGTTAAACAAGAAGAAAGGTCCAAGGGAGGATTCGTGAATCACACTTAGAAGTGGGGACTGTCATTGGAGGCAGAGGGAGGGAGCGAAATGGGTGAGAAAGAGGAATGGATGGAGAGTGGGGGGCAGGTGTAGGGAGAGACAGGAGAACCATAAGGCCAGGAGAATGAATGGAAATCTGCAACTTTCAGAGGGGGAATTGCCACAGACCTGAGATGGGAGAAGTCCCAGGAGTCAGTGACCTTGGCTGAGATGCCTAACAGCAGAGACATGGAACCTGAAGAGGCCACCTCCTGAAGCCAGGCAGGATACCCAATGGAGGGATAAGGACACCAATCCACCTACGAAACATTCAACCCAAAATGTGTCCTGTCTAAGAGCACTGCAAGGACAAAGGTGGAGCAGAGACTGGAGGCATGGCCAACCAATAATCAGCCCAAGCTGAAACCTATCACATGGGCAAGCACCAATCTCTGACATTATTAATGATTCTCTGTTACTCTTGCAGACAGGAGCCTAGCATAACTGTCCACTCAGAGGTTCTATCAAGCAGCTGACTGAAACAGGTGCAGTTGCTCATAGACAAAAATTGGAAGGAAGTTGGGGACTCTTATAGAAGAGCCTTGAAGGGGATGGGAAGCAATAGGAGGATAAACATAATCAACTAACCTGGACCTCTGGAAGCTCAGAGATGGAGCCACCAACCAAAGAACATACATGGGCTAAAATGAGTCCCAAGCAAATATGTAGCAGACCTGAAACTCAGTTTCCATGTGGGCCCTCCCAACAAGTAGAGCAGAGTCTTTCACTAATGGTGTAGCCTGACTGTGGTATCTGTTCTCCAACAGGGCTGCCTTATCTGACCTCAGTGGGAGAGGATGCACCTAATCTAGTAGAGACTTGATGGGTCAGGGTAGGGGGATACGCAGAAGGCTCCCACCCTCTCAAAAGATAAGAGGAGAGTATCTATGATGGGGGAACCATGAGGTAGCATTTGGGAGGTAAATAAACAAATGCATATAAATAAAAAGTAGAATAAAAGAAGAATACAAGAAGTCCCATATCCAAAGTGATATCTCTGCCCTCATAACCAAAACACCTTCTCATGTGGCTGTATTAAAACATAAGGGACTTATACCTTAGCCTGAAAATGACTAAAGAATAAGAGAACACTGTCATTTCTGTTTACATGCATAAACTGTCTAGCACAGAGGAGGCAGAAGAGGTAGTCAGTAAATATGTATTGAAATCATGCACTAAATATTTAATAAATTCTCATATGGCAGGCAATGTTCTAGGTTCTTGGTGTCTACCAGTAAGCAAAGAACCTATACTTATGGAGCTTATATAATAGTAGAAAACAGACAATAAACAACACATTTCATAATGCAAATAACTAATTGATTTTAATTGATAAGGGCAGCAAACAAAACACAAAAAATAGAGAGGCACTAAGGAAGACCAAGAGTTCTGGAGAAGCAATGTTTTAATGTTTTCCCTATGATGGCTAGGGTACATGCCATTATGGAGATTTTGAGCATGCTCACAGAAGGTTTGCTGTGTGGGCACCTGAACTGAGCTCTCCAGGGAAAGGAAGCAGCCCTAACCATGCCTCCAATGCAGAAGTATATCTGATACATTTGAGGGATAGGAAAGTACAGCTGGAAATCTGAGCAAGGAGAAAAGTAGGAAGTGGTGTGGAGAGCAGAGGTCCATGATGACCTGCCTGGTGTTGAAGGAATCACTCTAGCAGCTATGGAGAATAGACTATAGTGATAGAAAGATAAAAGCAGGGGCCCTCATTAGAAAGCCATTACAGTCATACAAACAACAGGCAGCATCGACCTAGATTAGTTCTAGACAGGCCTAGAGCACCATAAAGAGAAGGTTGTCTTTACCTAGAGACACAGTGAACAATAGTGTAAGTGGATTCTAGCCTTCTGACCCATGTTCCACTTACCTTCCTCATTTTCTGGCATATAACATCGAGCTAGGTACAAATTGCCCATGCTTCCTGAGGATAGCAAGCTTTCTCCTGTCTTTGCAGTGCCCTTCTCATTGCCTATACCCCATTTCTCTAACTTGCCCTGTTAGCAACTTTTTTTTTAACTCATTCTGTAAGACCCAATTCAAATGCCACCTTTTCAGTGAGTCTTTTTCTAATCGCCTACTCAGAATTGGTCTCTATTCCAACAGCTGTCAACCTGTAGGCTGTGATCCCTTCAGTACTTGACCTACCCTTAAACAGGGGTTGCTTCAGACCATCTGCATATCACATATTACATTGTCATTCATAACAGCAGCAGAATTACAATTATGAAGTAGCGTAGTTCATAATTTCATAGTTGCATGTCACCACAACCTGAGGAAGTGTATGAAAAGGTCATAGCATTAGGAAGGGTGAGGGCCACTGCACTGTCCCTTCCTCAGCAGTCTGACCACACCACTAATCCAGGCATATTACAATTGTACTTATATAGTCTGTAAATAAGATACTGTGACTTATTAAATGCCTATCTATAGCAAAATCCTTTGACTTCATTAACTTTATGGTAAACATAGGAGCCAAGAACAAGGGAACACCAGAAAATGACCAGGAAGAAAAGAATATAGTAAGTTTGAAACATTACAATTACAGCCTAGTAAAATTACTTGGACATGGTCTCTTTTAAAAACAAATAACTGGTGGCAAGCACAATAAGAAACCCTCAGGTTCCAGTCATGTTTCTCAGCAAACGTTAAGCTCCAGAAATAGCTACAGAGAGTGAGGTGGAGGACATGGTTGGTGAGAATCAGTTACCTATAAAATTCTGATGAGAATAAGTACCTGGTCTCCTTGATCGAATTCTGAGATAGCCTTGGCAGTTTGGGGGTCCAGACTGTCGAAGGCTGTTTCAGTTGTAGTGGATACAAATGTGCTGAAGGAGAGTGAGTAACCAGCCCTGACACAACCTTGACTGTAGCTAACCCCGACAGCGTCAGGCTTGAGATGGGTCACAGCACTAGCATTCATACCTGGATTTGTTGGTATGTACGTCTTCTTCAGGCAGCACAGAAGCTACTCTTGTAGATAGTCTGTTAAGAATGGCTTTGGCTGAGTAGAGATAACATCTCAGACACGGTTCTGCCTGTCTTGCTCTATGTCTCTTAATAAACAACTCTCTCCCTCTAATCATCTGTTCACTGAAAGTTTAGACCACGTGATCTTTAAGGTGCCTTCAGGCTCTGAAATGCAGTGTTGTTTAGAAGGAACTTCAAGGATGCTACCCGCTTCCTTCCTAACCCTGCTCTCTTACCACCTTCTGTATACTCCCACACACCATCTTAAGAAGAGGTGTAGAAGGAATCTTTTTATACTATCGAGTTTGGAAAGAAAAACTTGTCAAAATCTAGATCCTCTGGGGACTGTATCACTGTTGATTGACTGAGTACCACAGACACACCCAACATTCAATATTATGTCTTTATTGTTTCTGTCAGGAAAATCTACCCTCTACTCTGAGCAAGAGAGAACTGCCTTTATCTTCAACAATTTAGTTTTTTAAAATCCCATCTTGCAGTTTCAGTTGCACTAAGTAATTCTATTCATTATAAAATTGGAGTAAATATCATGGAAATATTGAAATAAAATAATATTCTCACTAACACATTCATCTTAATTGTTCCTTTTCTTCTCGGTAGAGTGAGTGGGAGATAATGATATCTGTTTCAGTTACTTCTTTAAATTACTGGAGTTTTCAAATGTGCTATTTGATGAGCTTAGGGTTTTTTTTTTTTTATTTTTCTCCTATTTTCTTCTGCTATAATATTAAAGCAAAAACTATTACAGTTCAAGTGAAATCATTTTACTGCTTCTGATATACTTGATCACATGCCAAAGCACAAACAATACTTTTTATGACCCATGTATCTTTATTAAGTTTGTTGCTCAAATTAAAGATTCTGAGAATAGGTTAAAATGACTATACTAGCAAACTTTCATGAGCAAGCATGACACTTTAGAACTAATGTAGGGTTTTATGAAAAATGAGAGAAAGTAATAGTAATCTTTTCAGTGCTGCGGACTGGAGCAATGCTTCAGCCAGAATCCTGAACTCATGCCTTCGAGGCTGGAACTCTGTTACCAGACCAAGACAATAATTCCTATGGTTGTAAGCTTTTGAGAGTCATGCAGCTTTAATTCTTACTGTGGAATTTTAAGATGCATTGTATTAGCTCTGTTTTATAACTGAGGAAACAGAAGCTCAGGAAAACCATATGGGCTGCTCAGTTGCTCAGTTGTTCAACAAATGAGTGGTAAGACATGGTTTGTGAAATTGGTGCCAGAAGAGGATAGGCAAACAAAGGGAATAGCTGGCAGTGAAGTTCATCTCCTTCCAAATCCTTCCAACGTTATGCTTATGGACTCACTTGACAGTCTGAAATCTAAGACTGAACCTAACCTGGACCACTTTTCCTAGGATAAGCATTTTTCTCAAGACAGGAGACCCCAAATCTGCTCAGCAGTCTCTATATAGCAGCTGCTAGATTTTGGGATTGGCTAAAGGCTTACAAGCAAGCAAGATCTGTCTTAGATAGGCCAGCAAAACTCTTTGGGAGAATGGAGATTGAAGTACTTGGATTGAGTTGTGAAAGAGGCACAGGTACACACACAAAAATGATATGATTCATAGTTATTCATAATTACATGTATCGATACATATGCATGCATAAAATTCATCCCCTCACTTAAGTTTCTTGCCTCCTCCTCTCTGTCTTCATCAGTCAGTCAGCCATCAGCCAGTCAGTGTGTCTGCCTGTCTGTCTGCCTGTATACCTGTCTGTCTGTCTTTCATATACATGCATACATGTGCGTGCACTCACACACACAAATACACACACATATACATACACACACACACACACACACACACACGAGTACAAAATATAAGAATAAAAAAGATTTGGTATTTTTGAGAATATAAAATGTTGTAACCACTTGGAAAAACTGTAAAATGTTTTCTTAATGAAGCAAGCTTATTATGCAACACAGCACAACAATTGTACACCCAAGATAAATGTCAAGATATGTCCATACAAAAACTTGTATACAGCCGGGCAGTGGTGGCGCACGCCTTTAATCTCAGCACTTGGGAGGCAGAGGCAGATGGATTTCTGAGTTTGAGGCCAGCCTGGTCTACAGAGTGAGTTCCAGGATAGCCAGGGTGTAGTGGCTATTCCTGGTTGTCAACTTGACTACGTCTGAAATGAATTGCAATCCAAAATTAGAAGGCTCACCTGTGGCCCTAATCTGGAGGCTGAGAGATACAAGTTTCTGACCTGAATCTTGGCATGGAGACCTTGAGGAATAGTGGCTACGAATCCCATAGGATTAACATAGAAAGCTCTATGAGTTCAAAGTCATCCGGGGTTAAAGGTGTGGTGGCACACACCTTTAACCTGGGCCACACTTTTTGCTGGAGACATATATAAGGACATTGGAAGAAAAAAGGCTCTCTCTGCTTCACCTGCTTGCCTTGTGGGACTGAGCAATTGCTGGATCCTTGGACTTCCATTCACAGCTGCTGCAGTGACTGTTGTTGGGAGTTGATTGTTGGGAGCTGGACTACAAACTGTAAGTCGTCAAAAAATCCCTTTACTACATAGAGACTACCATAAGTTCTGTGACTCTAGAGAACCCTAACTAAGACACAGGGCTACACAGAGAAAATCTGTCTTGAAAAAATAAAAATAAAAATAAAAAACTTATATACAAACAAGTGCCTATCAACACCATTCATACAGCTAACAGCTCAAAAATATGATAAACATATATAATAGAATATTATACAGCCACTCTGAACCCTCCAGTCTCTTTAACCCTTTCGCTGTCATTCTGGAACATATATCACCGTGTGAAGTTGGTATGAAAGTTAGTATTAAGGTTTGTATACCCAAAAAAGCAAGCAAGCAAACAAAACAAATAAAACAAACAAAAAGCAGTCATTGCTAAAGGCCATATTATCAATAGAAAATAGTATTACTTCATAAATTATAGCCAATGAAATTGATCTATCATGTAAACATTATTCAATAAATCTGGCATTCTGGAAAGATGCAGCCAGGTCTGTGCATTGAATACTCGTGACAATGATCCTACAAATTAGGAGGGAAAAATGAAAACAGTATGGCTAAGAATAAGAGAGACATAACATAGGCCTGCTTCTGCCTCCTGAATAATGTACTTTTCAGAGCCTTGATTTTCATGTCTGTAACTGGAGGAGGCAGTCACTGACTTTGCTCCTTGCTAGGATTGTGGTAACAAATGTTAGTTCGCATCACCTTGGTAGAAATAGGAGATGATACCAGTACCATCCTTGGGTTTCTTGTCCTGTGCGAGATCTCCCCTGTCTGCAGCACAAGAATGATCTAGGATAGACACGTTGCTGTGCTCTGTGTGCAGAGTGGTGAGGGAGCTTCATACAGGTCCAATTAGGCCTGAGATGGAATGCAGACCTGATCTCTGTTTCTCTCACGCAACTATCCTGCTTCTACTTTTACACGTCTCTTTCCTCAGCACATACTATCCATCCTGGAAAATTAATTTTTTATTGTTGAAATGTTCCTTTTGTTAGACTCATGGCTTTAAAATGCTTCTTTCTATCTGTCATTTAATGTCTAGGAAGTCATATCCTTCTGAGACTTTTATCAGTTTTCAAATATTCTGTAATTTTTCTGGGTAAAAAACTAGCTAGCTGAAGTAATTTCAGCTCTAAACAGGTTTTAGCACAACACTGACCCTCATGAATTTACAAAGCAGTATGGATAGGTCTTGTATGTCATCACTCAGCTCTTCTACAAGTCCAAATAGTCTCCTCCTTCCGATGCATGGCCAGCCATCAAAACTAGGAAACATACATGAACATGCGCAATTATGTATGTAGCTCTATATCTTTGTGTCATATGTAACCTCTATGAGAATCAAGGTACATAAATAGTGCCTCAGCACAAAGGTCATTCAGATGCTGCATCACTGTGGTCACTCCTGTCCCCTTCTCCCTTACCATTCTGTTTGTATTAGTCTGTCTTCTATGAGATAGTTAATACCAGAGATCATGGATTCATATACAGTTCTATTTTAGCCCATGACTTTGCAAGTTTCAGTCTGTCATACGATGGAACCACTAGTGGAGATTCTGGAAGATAATGGCAAGAACAAGGGAAAGAGCAAAGCATGCCTCCGTGACTGAAACACCTCTCCCCTAGGCAATGCTTAAATTTTCACCACTTCTTGGCACTAGAGTGGAGGGCTAGTCTATAGCAGCATCACCCTGCTCTCAGCATCAGTCTGGTGGTGTTACACTTGACAGTTGTGTATGACACGGGAACACTTTTCATGAATAACTGTGTTAAACTCTCCTCTTTCACATGGCAAGAACTGTGTCAGATGATGAGATTATTTTTGTCTCTACAACAAATGTCTTTGAAAATACAGAAAAAGTAAGCCCTATTACTTTTGTTCATGTTTTCATTATTTGTTGTTTCTTCTTGATATTTTAAAAGTCCTTCTTTAGCCTTTCTGTAAGAAGAATCTCTTTAAATCATTTTTTTAGAATATTCATTCATTCATTCATTCATTCATGTTACATCACAATTGTGGTCCCCTGTCCTTCATTTCCTCTCAATTCCACTCTTACAAATGCCTCTCCTGTTACTACTTCCCCTCCTCCTCAGATAATAGGAAGCATCCCTTGTATACCACCCCATCCTAGGACATCCAGTTGCCATAGACCTAAGTGCATCATCTTCTACTGAGGCCCAACTAGATAGTCCAGTTAGGGGAAGAGGATCCAATGGCAGGCAACTGAGTCAGAGACAGCCTCCGGTCCAATAGTTTGGGGACCCACATGAAGACCAACCTGTACCATATGGTTGAGGGGTGTGGTAAAATACAATCTTAGTTTTGCTTCATTTTGAATTTCTTGATCTCTTCCTAATTCTTGATAGATATATGGGTGTGGAATGAGAATGTTTTAAGCATTTGGAAGAAACTGTGGCACCAGGCTGCTGTAGTCTCAGACATGCAGCCCTAAGGTATTCTTAACTACACTATTTTTTATGATTTTTCTATCCTTACTTTACAGAATTTTTGACTATGTCATTTCTTGACATGGGTTTCCCTAGTTTTTTCCTGCTTGGAGTTTACAAAGACTCTCAAATATATTTGTCTTTTCCCAAATTTAGGAAGATTTCAGCTTTTCCAAACCATGCTTTCTTCTTCCTCTGTCACAACTATGATGGTATGGATCCTACAATAGTTACTACAGCCCTGTGAACCCCAAAAGCTCTTCAGCTTTCTTTCCAACCTGTTCTTTTCCTATTTCTCAGACTGGGTAATGCCTATTACTCCACTCACTCTATAGCACTGGGGAAGAGATAGGTAATTCCCTGGGGCTCACTGGACGACAGTCCAGTCTACTCCCTAAGTTCTAGACCAATGAGAGATACTTTTCTAAAATAAAGGCAGATGGTTGGTGTTTGAAGAATGACACATGAGGCTGTTTTCTGACCTCCATATACCATCACCTATATGGGAAGAACATGCATATTGCTACTCATTTGTACACACAGACAAAGGAGGAGGAAAAGATTGTTGTTAAGGAGAAGAAGTTAAAACCGTGGCTTCCTACATTGCTTTGCCATTATTAAGTATATGTAGGGGGTGGAAGTTTAGGTTTTTCCACTCATCCTTGGTTTAGTGGACACATTTTCTTGTCATATTGTTTGAATGGTTGGGTCAGTATTGTCTTGAGATCACATTTCTTACTAGACTAATTTCCTAGCTCTTAAAGAAATGAAAAGAAAAAAGAAATTACTTTTAAGAGCATTAAAAAGAATTCTGTTCTCATTAGGATTTCTAGGCCACCAGCTTCCCAGCAGTCACTGATACACACACCAACCAAAAGGAAACTCAGGTGACATGCATTGCGCCATTTCTGAAGTGCTCAGGATCTTTGCTGCTCCTCCTCTTCTCTTTACCTTTCCAAATCTTTGTTTGCTTCACAAATAATGACCATTTCTGCAGTACTAGAAACCAGAAGTTCACCTCCCATGTCTTATCTAAAAATCAGAAATTTGCAATGTTTTTTTTTCTTTTTATACATTAGTACTTAATTTTGAAATTTGGTTTTATTGCAGTAAGTTAATATTGTTGAAATATAGATTTAAATGAAAGAAAAAAGACAATCACAGGATCCTTTTAAAGTGCATATGTCTGCCTTTTTCCCAATCCCAGGAATTAAACCCCAGCAAGCTCGGCAAGCTCTCTACTTTACCACAGAGCCTTGCCTCCAGCCCTTCAAGGGCAATTCTTAATGTTTTGCAGACTGCAGTTCTTATATAACGCTAAGCTGATGGCTAACATTTTAAATCAAGACACATATTTTTTTTAATGTATGAATTAAGATCTTATACTCACTAACTCTGTAGTCTAGCTTAGGAGATAATTATAAAAACTGATTTAACAAAGCTGAAATCTGTACCATGTTATATCTTCTTAAAACATCAGATATCTAAATGTCTAGAGCCAAGTGTGCAATGTTATAAAGTTATAGTGCTAGAGCATAGTTCAGTGGTTAAGACCACTTGCTGTACTCTCATAAGGACTGGAGTTCTAACTCCAATACCTACACAACAACCTTCCCATCCCACAAATGCTGTAATTCCAGGTCCAAGGCATCTGAAGCCCTCTTCTGGCATCTGCCAGTGCACTGCTAGCAGTTTCTGTTCACCTTGCTCATTCCTAACATATTCTCTATTCAGTAAGATTGATTTTTCTAAAATGACAATCACACTGAGATTTGTATCCACTGACTTCCAATGTTTCTGTCCAGGGCCAGTAGAAAGGAGTTCAAGTCCTTCCATAGCGTCATGAAGCCTGTCTCAATTTAATTCCTGCATAGCTCTCGAAGCGCAGTCTCCTCACACTTTCATGTTTCAATAGTATTTGTGTGTGTGTGTGTGTGTGTGTGTGTGTGTGCATCAAAGGTAATGTTACCTTTCACTTTTAGAGTTTAAATACATTTTATTACTTAATTTATATCTCCACCTACTATTTATTGTCAGGAGCCATAATAAGACAAGCTAATAACTAGCAGATGATCACCCTGAAATCCCTGCTTTGGATTATTATATAATCTGCAACAGGTGAGCCCTTATTAAGCAAGGCTGTGAGGAATTAATTTTATGAAAGATTCCTGTTATTAATATGCTTTTCCTGTTATTATTATACATATATAACAATCACTAAGTAATAGCACACCACTTTGGAGCAGATCTCTGCAGATCCATGAAGTTGTACTGTCTTATAGTGATGCTACATAGACAAATAGATGACATAAGATTTTATGATGATCCTATAAGAATCCCTAAAATTATATCAATTGTTATTAAGCCCTTTTATAGCAGGACTGCTATTAGGTCCTTTTCTGATAGTCAAAACTGCAATGAGAACTCTGCCAGTCTCCTATTGCTCTTAGATGGTAACCAGACTTTCTCCTACCCAGAGCACATTCCAAGAGGCTATAAAGCAATTAACCAAAGGTCATAAAAAGGGGACTAACGATTTATTATAGGTGCTAGCACAGAAAATAAAATATTGACTGGGTTTATCTATACAAAACTTCACTATAACTTAGTTATGGTTTTAAACCTTCAGTGACCCTGTGGAGCTGAGACAGGTGATAGGATGTTTAGCTAGATAATTACTCCTAATGGATATGCATGTAAACATTCTCTGTTGTAAACATCTATTTCAGTTTATGATTTGATTTTCTGTGTGAACTTTTGATGAACTTTTTAACATGTGATTATGTATTCTGAAATATGTTTAAGGGCTGAGGACAAAGAGAAGAGTCAGAACTAGGGGACTGAAGTAAGAGGAACAGAGGTGAGAAGAACTGAGCTGAGAGAGGAACT
Source organism: Montemys delectorum (assembly GCA_019843815.1). Lineage (NCBI taxonomy): Eukaryota > Metazoa > Chordata > Mammalia > Rodentia > Muridae > Montemys > Montemys delectorum. The sequence goes on from JADRCD010183319.1 coordinate 43,355, forward strand.
GAGCTGAGAAGTTTTTAGACTGAACACTTTTTAGATTAGAAGGAGAATGCAGAGTGGAATAAATTAGAAACTATAGGTAACATAAAATACTAAAAGAGCAATGTGCAGAATGCAGAGGGAAAAAGTTAAAAAGAAGATGCTGCAGAGAGCAGGAGCAGGCAGGCTTCTCCTTACCATGGTACAGAACAGGTCCCATGGTAAGGACAAGGAAGGCTTACTCTTATTAAAAGAAATAAAGATTTTTTTCTTATAAACATGAGTTTAATTCATTTAGCATTAAAAGAGTAGAAGCCTTTTCTTTCTCTATGTAATAAAGATTAGAGCTCCATTTTTTATCCAGAATAAGTGAGTTCTTTCTGCACCGGTGCTTGGTCTTTTGCTCCATATGCATATATAAGTATGGATGTGTGTGTAAGTATGTAATTGTGAGAATGTATGCATGTGTGTGCATAAGTATGTAATTGTGAGAATGCATGAAAGCTCGGCCCAACTGGGTATGAATGGATATGTGTATAAATGAAAACATGAGCGTGAATCTGTATATGAATTTATGTGAGGTTATGCATATTTGCTTATGTAAAAGTTTTTCCTTCTATGAGTGTTATTCTCTTCTCCTGGTTCAATAGAAGTTTATTGCTCCAAACTTCCCCCTAGACAAACAAGAGGCATCTGGACATCAATCCTTTACTTAAACTCCTGCTGTTTTAGGATGAGGTACTAAGTGCCAGAAACTGCACTTTCTGGCCTCAGAGGATCACAGAAGGCAGGCCAGCTACAATAACATAATAACGTAGACTGAGATAAGTAAAGTTTTTATTATACAGCAACCCTAAATTTCTCGTAAGACCAAGTCTTACCCCAGAATCTTGTAAGACCAAGTCTTACCCCAGAATCTCGTAAGAGCAAGTCCTACCCCAGAAATCATAAGACTAAGTCTTACCCTATCTATGCTCTTCCCCCTCTGCTGCCTCAAGAAGAACCGAAAAAAAAGAAGAAACACCCTGTCAGGGATGGCCCCCAGCAATTTATATTTCAGCTTTCAGGATAAATGATACCTACCCATGGGATGTAAATCCATGCATGGTACATTGTTATTTCTTCCTCTAGTCGCCCAATTTAATTTTAATCATGTCCCATGCAAGTAATAACCAGCTGAAATACCACCTTCTATGAGTATCTCAATTAGTCTATAAGGTTCTCTCTACTAACATCCATTTGTTTCTTCTCCTTAATCCCATATCACTCTTTATGTATGTCTAATTTTCCATACTTAGCAATTCAAAAACAAAACCAAACACAAAATGAGATACTTACATCCAAACAAAAGACTGAAGTCTGAGACTCCTGTGACTAAATTAGGGAAAGGCTAGAAGAAGTTGAGAAGGAGGGCAACCCCATAGGAAGACCAGTACTCTGAATTAAGCTGAATCCCTTGAGATCTCTCAGACACTGAGCCACCAACCAGGCAGCTGGTCCAAGGCTTCCAACACATATACAGCAAAGGACTGCCTGGTTTGGCCTCAATGAGAGAAGATGCACCTAACTCTGAAGAGACTTGAGGCCCCAAGGAATGGGGAAGTCTGATGGGGTGTGGGTGGGGTGTGGGGACATCCTCTTGGAGACAGGGGGAAGGGGAATGGGATGAGGAACTATGATAGGGTAGAACAGGAGAGGGATAAAGACTGAACTGTAAAAAAAAGATTAAAGATAATAAAAAAAGAAAAGGGAGACATAACAACAGAAAATAAATGAGATCATTAAATTCAGAAGTAAATGGATGGAACTAGAGAAAGTCATCTTGAGTAACCCAGTAATAAAAAGACAAATATGGTATGTATTCACTTAAATATAGATATAAGCTATTAAGTCAATGGTAATCAATCTATAATCCATAGGACCATAGAGGCTAGGTTTACAACAGTGGTTTTCAACCTTCCTAATGCTGTGACCCTTTAACATAGTTCCTCGTGTTGTGGTGGACAAAATGGCTGGATATAGCACCTGAAAGTTAAGAACAAGGTACATGTGCCCAAACCTGATGGGCCCAAGGAAGCTCTACTTTAGATGTGGGAACATAAACAACAAGGAAGAACATGGGATAGAGAGATGGGTCAGCGGTAAAGGTCACCGACTCCTCTTCTAGAAGTCCTGAGTTCAATTCCCATCAACCACATGGTGGATCATAACCATCTGTAATGGGGATCAGATGCACTTTTCTGGTATGTCTGAAGACAGCAACCATGTACTCATATACATAAAATAAATAAGTAAATCTTAAAAAAAACAAGGAAGAACATTTTTGCTAATCTTTTGTGGGTCTAAAATTACCTGGAAAAGACTGGACTGTATATTTCATTTATTAGTTCACAGGGATGTTTTGTAAATGCTCAGATGAAGAGCATAATTAGAAGGAGCCATATATTTTAAAACAAATAAATAAAATCTGGAAGGATAAATGAAATTAATGGTTCTCTGTGATTGAACTTTAAAATTTGAATGAATTTTACTTTATCCACACAGACTGTTTGTCTGTGAATGATGGAGTACTATGTGAATAATTAAAAACATATTTTTGTCAATAAAAACAAACAAAAACAAAATCAAAACCAGATGAGGTTCATATTTATCATCCCAGGATCTAGTACAGAGTATATCAACAATAAAATATTAAGTAGAAATTACTTTAAAGTTCATTCTAATCTTCTTAGTCTATTGTATTTGAAAGGGTAGTCAGGGAAGGTATTTCAGATCAACAACGCACCATACAACAACACACTTCTTGTGTTCCCATCTCCTACCTTCCCCATACATTAAATATGGTTGCAAAAATACAGTTGGGTCATGGATTTCTGGCTGGTATCACCATTAACTTCTTGTGTAAGTATTCCTACCCTCAATTTCAATACATGCAAAAATATAGATCTCAGATGTCTAGAAATATAGGTTTTCAGTAGTATTCACACATAGTAATCTGTCTTCTAGCACCATCAGGGAATATTGATGAGTTGTAATTTAAAAATTCTACTGCTATAGACTCTAACTATTGTCATTAAGATGGCTACTATGTAATAGAATTAATTATAGTACACCAGAACAGTCTAAAGGATTCTTTACACCTTGTCATTTGCTACCAGATAGTTTTACTTTATCTCCTTAAAACAGGAAAGCACTGAGTAGCCATATATTTGCAAAATGTGTTCTTACATGTATCTTTTCTTCATTTGCTTTCTATAACTTGCAGATTTCCAAGTTCATGCTAAAGAACAAAATCTAGGTATCACTTATGAGTCCTTATAAGACACATTAAGAATGTTTTAGTCTGAAAAGTGAAGACATACTATTTTTCACTATTTCTGAGATAAAGGTCCAGATAAACATAAAAGTTTTATATCTATCCTGAGGCACATTTTTTTTGCCCAAACCCATAATCTATTTGCTATTACAAAACGTAGAGAAATCCCAGGCAAGAAAATGTTAATTATTATTCCTATCATAGTACTGGGAAAAGTAAAATTAAGCAAACAATGAAGAAGATAGTCTACTATGGGAATCTGCAAGCTATTTGCCAGGCTTGAATTGAGCTATTTTTTTCTGGAAACCTGAATTGTGATAAATTTCTTGAAATGAGTGAAATCTAATGTTTTGACAAGCAATGCTCATGGCCACTGGGAAACTTAAGATAATACTTCCTGGGTGGTAGAATGCAATCTAGGGAACTGACAGAAGGAATATCCAGGGAAAGAACAGGAAAGGGAGCAGCAAAGATGCACAATGTAAATTATTGGCAACTACATGAATGGTTAGGACCTGTGGAAATTATTTAATAAAATTTCTAGGAAACTTTCCTTTGCATATTCATGTCCATTTTGGCCTCTAACATTTAACACTGTGTACGGAAGATTATAATTATCAATAAAATTCTGAAAAATAAATATATAAACATCTAGATTGACGAAAAGGGAAATTAACTCAATGTGAGAAGTTCCATATTCAAGTTCCAGGTAGTAAAATGAGGAATGAGATACACATTGGTTTGCTAAGTTACCCTTGCTAAAATTTCAGGCTAATTCATACTAAAAACTGGAATCACTGAATACTATTAATTGATGTTGCTAAGGCCTGCCAACATTTGATATAGGCACTAACTTAATTTTCAGGTATTATAATACAAGTGTAAAAACTCGGTAATATTTCAAAATCTTATCAAGAGGAAAGGGAAGTGGGGGAGAGAACCCAAGAGACAAGATATGGAGCAAATACCAAAATGAAATAATTTTAGCTGTAAGATTTGAGAGATGGGGAGGTGTTGGGAATGTGAAAGGGAGAGAAGGAAAGAGGAAAGAAAGGGAAGAGGATGAAGAGGAAGAGGAAGATGAGAAGAAGCAGAAGAAGAAACAGTAGAAACAGCAGCAGAAGAAGAGGAAGGAGGAGAAGGAGGAGGAGGAGGAGGAGAAGGAGGAGGAGGAGGAGAAGAAGAGAAGAAGAAGAGGAAGAAGAAGAAGAAGAAGAAGAAGAAGAAGAAGAAGAAGAAGAAGAAGAAGAAGAAGAAGAAGAAGAAGAAGAAGAGGAGGAGGAGGAGGAGGAGGAGGAGGAGGAGGAGGAGGAGGA
>JADRCD010183322.1:0-10000 GCA_019843815.1 Montemys delectorum
CGTGTGCCAGGCGTGCCGAGAGAACCCCGAACATCCTTCAGGGGCAAGGATGATGATACCCATCATAATGAAAAGGAAATGAAACCACCTGCCCAGGGCACTCAGCCAAGGAAAGGGCAGAGGCAGGATTCAGATGAGGTCTGTCTGACTCCAGACACTCCCCCGTGGCCCCCTCTGGCCTTAGTCTATTAGGCAGCTGCAGCCTTGTAGTGACCCAGGCCTTCCTTGCTTATGTAGGATAAGGATCTCTGGCTATTGTGCCCATGTCTCAGCCCTCTTGGGTCAAATGAAGGTCACTCATATCCCCTGTTCTGTTTAGGTGCCCAATGGTTATTTCGGTGCTCCTTTGCCCCCCCCCCGGGGAAGGGGGCTGGGATGTGGGAAGATCTCTGTCCAGAGTGACTATGTTTCTTGCCCTGTCTCCCAGCCACGTGGGGCCTTTGAGACTTGACCCAGGAGACTATGCAGGTGTGCCTTTTCCTGTGTCCCTGGCAGTACCACTCTGTCCTTGCCTGTTGGCATAGAGGACACCCATCTCTCTTGCTTTCCCCTTAATATATTATAAAGGAGACGGCGATAAGGGGTCACGTGGGCCTCTGGGGATTCAGTGTCCCCTGCAGGTCTAGCCAGTTGTGACCTTGCTGTGGCTATGTCACGGGCAGCTGGAGATGGAATTTCTGCGAGGTCTGCTTTATGCGTGTGGTCACTGGGTGTTTTTCTTTAGCCGCCCCATCTACTGGCGAGGACACTGTGTCCGGATAAGGCCCCAGAAGGGAATGTGAGCCTGTTGTCTTTGTGGGTACATGTTACAGGTCCCTGCTGCTCGCCAGGTGCCGGGCTGGGCATTTGTGGCCTGGCCCTGGCCCTTTTGGGAGCCTGTGGACTGTGTCAGAGCCCACAGGATCCCAGCATGGTGCTGCCTGTCCTTGGCATTCACAAGACATCAGCCACTGTTGGCTGCCTTCTAGGGTGACAATATTTGCTCAGCCAAAGAGTCTGCTGTTGCCTTTTCTTTTCTTTCTTTCTTTCTTTTTTTTTTTATTTTTTTTATTTTTTGTTTTATTTTTTCAAGACAGGGTTTCTCTGTGTAGCCCTGGCTGTCTTGGAACTCACTCTGTAGACCAGGCTGACCTCGAACTCAGAAATCCACCTGTCTTTGCCTCCCAAGTGCTGGGATTAAAGGCGTGAGCCACTACCATCTGCCAGCCTTTTCTTTTTATGGTGGTGTTGGGGATTGAACCCAGAGCCTCAAGCATTGGAGGCAGTATTCTACCTGTATCCTCCATTGATGCAACTGATGTGACAAGATAAGCCCGGAGGGTCAGAAACACGTGAATGTTCAGGAAGGGGGTTGAGTCAGAGCTATGGTGGTAACTCCGGAGGCTTGCCAGCCTTTGGTGCTTTTTTTGTTTTGGTTTTGGTTTAATTTTGAGATATGAGGTTGTGTTGCCCAGGATTGCCTTAAACTCGCCCTGTAGCTGAGGATAGATCTGAACTTCTGATCCTCCCATCTCTGCCTCCTCAGTGCTGAGACTGCAGATGAGCTCCACCACATCCAAGCTGTTTGTAAATCCTTAAGAAACTTAACCCCTCTGGCCTTTGAGCGTTTGGGCTGGGGGGCTGGGGTGGTGGGAGAGGGACTTTCTTGTTTGTCTCAGGTTGTTGACCAAGGCAGCCTGGAGCTAGCTGTGGTGGTTGCCAGCATTGTTCCCTGGGGCTGAGACGGGAGCACAGCTCTGTAACAGGTGGACAGTTGTTTCTTGTCGTTTAAGCCAGAAGTTTGAGGACAAAGAGAAGCTTGCCTTTGAGGAGCAGTATTCAGAGGGTCCAGCCTCCTCTGGGGGGGTCTTCATGCCATTATGTCAGGGCATAGAGAGATGTGGGTGGGCCCTCTCTTGTACAGCATTCTGGGTGTCGCTGGGGGCAGGGTTGGGTGGTGGTGACTGACACTGGACAGGAAGGCCAGTTTTCTCTATGTTGTCTTCGGGTATTAAGGGTCTATATAACTGTGACCCAATTTTACAAAGGAGGCAATTGAGACCCAGCATAGGAAAATAAGTCATCCAGAGTCACAGAGCACTGGAGAAGGAGGGCCTAGTGGAGCACCAGGCAGCTGGACTCATCCCACCCCTTCCTCCTCTTAGCCCTTTGCCCTGCACCTGGAACCCACCCATTGTGACTTTAGGGGGCTTGGTCCCTTCTAGGGTCTCAGTTTCCCCAGCTATTGGCGAAGGAGCACAGCCCAGATGCTGAGCTCCCTCTGGGTTCTGAGGTTAAGTGGATGTGTTAATTCTGCCCCTCCCAAGCAGCCTCTGGAGCCTTATAAGCCAATTTAGCACTTCAAGTTTGTCACCTTGTATTTTGGCCCCTCGTGTTTCCTGAAGAACTTATCTTGGGGGATAATGGGCTAGATTGGAAAAGGGCATGGCGGTACAAACACTGGGACAGAATCCCCTGAATAACCTGCTGCTTCAGGAAAGCTAACCCCTCCCCTACCCCTTTTGGCTTCCTTCTCTCTGAAACTGGCCACCAACCATCTTGTTGGAGGCAAGGAGGAAGCTGGGATGGCCCAAGGATCTAGACCCTGAGGGAGGTGCAAATCTTTTGTAACCATGAACTAGTTCATGGGCCCAGCCCAGTTTCTCATCGGATCTATCAAATGACGTACCTAGAAGGGGGAATGAGAAACCCACCCCCCACATCCCCCGCCCCCAGGTCAGGCAAGCTTGATTCTTGAGAATCTGGTTATTAATGGATGGTGGTCTCCGGAGCAGGCGTGACAAGCCGACACTATGCATGTCAAACTCCCAGCAAGCATTTGGTATTGACAGGTGTCCGGTAGTTACTCGTTCACACTAGCTCTTAAGGCAAGCCTAGGAGGTATCTAGGATCCTCTTCTGACACGGAATCTGAGTTTTCACACAGCTACTAAGTGAATTAGCCCAGGCCTTCCGACTCCAGCTCACACTTGTTGATCATTTTGCTCTTCTTTCCACTATCTGGGCTGACAGCTATCTCATTCCACAGCCTTGCTTCAAGGTCCAGCTCAAGGGTACTGCTTCTGAGCAAAGCTTCCCCAGAGGCTGAGCAGGTGTGTGTGTGTGTGTGTGTGTGTGTGTGTGTGTGTGTGTGTGTGTGCGCGTGCGCGCGCGCTGGTGCTCGGGAGGGGGAGGGGAGGTCCTTTAGGGAAGGGAACCTGGACTATGCTTGAGTAAGAACCAAGAATCCAAAGCCTGGAGCTACGGAGGAGGAAACTGGCCTTTTAGCCATTGCGTTTCCTCTCCCTGCTTGCACACCTGTCCCAGCCAAGGACACAGCTGCCCCAGCCCAGGCTCACCTACCCACACATGAATGGGTCACCTGCTTTTCTCACCCTGATCACTCTGGTGGCTCAAGCATCTGTCACTGTTGGCTCCAAAGGAAGGTGTGAATCCATTCCTGGAGTCCACTCCAGGGTCTGTCATACACAGCCACAGTTTTTGGGAAGCTGCTTATTTCCAAGAGAAGTATGGAGGAAGTGGTGGAGACAAATGGCAGGCTTCTGTATTCACTGAACACTTGTTGATGGAGTGCGTGCCTGCTCTAGGCCGGCCGCTGTAGAGTGCTAGGCATCTGTATGTTACTTTTCTCATGGCTGGGACAAAATGTCCGATAAAAAGAAACTTGAGGAAGGGAGCATTTGTCTTAGCTCACGGTTTGTTTGTTTGTTTGTTTGTTGCTTTTGGTTTTTCGAAACGGGGTTTCTCTGTGTAGCCCTGGCTGTCCTGGAACTCACTCTGTAGACTAGACTGGCCTTGAACTCAGAAATCCGCCTGCCTCTGCCTCCCAAGTGCTGGAATTAAAGGCGTGTGCCACCTCTGCCCGGCTTTGGCTCACAGTTTTAAGGGATGTCCCTCCTAGTGGGGAAGGCGTGTCCGGGACTGTGCCCACGCTGCGCTGGGAAACAGGTGATTGCTGGTACTCAGCTTGCTTCCTCCTCTCCCGTTTTCTTTAGTCTAGGACTCCAGGTACCCTTGGGGCAGTACTGCTGACATTCAGGGCAGCCTTTCCTCTCCGTTATACTTCTCAGGAAACACCTTCAGTCCTTCTCAGAGGTCTGCTTCCACCGTTATTCCTGTCCAGAAGGCTGACCAGCCAGCATCAGAGGACACAAGCTGATAAGCATGTCCTGGGACTCAGCTACTTCCTTGGATGGCTTCTGCTCTTCAGCTGGGGAGGTGGGGTGGGGGAGGGGAGGCCAGCTGCTCACCGCCAGAGCTCTTTCCCAGTTCAGCCACTTGCTGAACTCAGGGGACATTGCTCACCTTCTCTGAGTCTCTGCCATCCTCTCCTTCCCAAACACTTAACCGAACTTCCCCACGGGGGCGGGGGGGGGGGAAGCAGTGGGCACTGTCTGAAGAAAGCAACCTCCGGGGAAACTGTGTCGGTGACTCTTTGTTGCGTGAGATGGAAGAATCAGAGCAAGGCCAGGTGGATTGGAAGTGGAGGCAGATTCATGGACAGGCTGCAGTGTTTTAAAATAAGGGGTTTGGGGAGATCCTCTGTGGTTAGAGTCTTCAGGTGAGGAGAGAATGCTACAGATGTATGGAGGAAGTTCACTCTCAGGGGACCAACCCAGAGCAAAGGCTCTGGGGTAACAGTGAGCCCAGGAGATAGTGTGGAAACCAGGCCAGGATGGTGGAGGAGCAGGAAATGAGATGGGTATCATTAATTGAATGATATGTAAGATGGAGATAGGTGCTTTAAAAAAAGTGCTTGCTCTGCGTAAAGGAAGTCACCCCCACACACCACTGCCCCCACCTCTACCCCAGCCTAGACCCACCCCTACCCTGGCCCCCACACATCCCTGCCATGGTCCACACACCCCTCCCCAAGCCTAGACCCACACACACCTCTGCTGCATCTTCTGAGAGCCCCAATCAGTGTGAGCAGCCACAATCAGCCTTCTGCATTTTGTGCCTGACTCTTGTTCCCAGCCTTGCCAGACTATCCAGTCAATCTCGTGTGGTTTGTCTCTAAGAACAAGGACTGTGTCCTTCCCTTGAACCATGTTTACCTGGTAGGAGGTGTAGGACAGGATGCTACAGAGAGGCTGTGGTGGGGTGGGGCTTCTGCCTAGCTACATAGTGTGGGTGCGGGGCAGGCCCTTTGGATCTCTCCCCTAAGGTGCCACATGCTGGCTCTTTGCCTGGTGTGTGTATGTGTGCGTGCGTGCATGCGTGCGTGTGTGCGTCTGTGTGTGTGTGTACACATGTGTACAGGTATGTGTGTATGCACATGTAAGTGTATGGAGGCCAGAGGGAGCTGTTGAGTGTCTTCCTTAACCACTCTCTACCTCGTTTGTTTGCTGGCTTGTTTGTTTGTTTCAGACAGGGTCTCACTGTATAGCTCTGTCTGGCCTGGATCTCTCTGTAGACAAGGCTGACCATCTGCCTCCTAAGTGCTGGGATTAAAGGTGTGCATTACTATGCCTAGCCTCTACCTTATGCTCTTCATGTACCTGGAGGTCATCAGTTTAGTCAGATTGGCTGGCCAGTGAGCCCCAGGGATCCTTCTGTCTCTCCCTCCCCAGTACGGAGATTACAGGTGTGTGCTGCTACACTTTGGTTTTACATGGATGCTGGGGCTTGAACTCAGGCCCTCAAGTTTTCGTGGCAAGCACTTTTGGAGATGTCTCCTCAGCCCCCTTGCTTATACTTTTGTGTGCACCCCTCCACATAAAGCATTCCAGCCATCGGTGATGCAAACAAGACATGATGAAACAGTGAATTAGATACGGGCTAAGTTAAAATTCAGAACTGATTAACTGCCGGGCGGTGGTGACACACGCCTTTGATCCCAACACTTGGGAGGCAGAGGCAGGCGGATTTCTGAGTTCGAGGCCAGCCTGGTCTACAGAGTGAGTTCCAGGACAGCCAGAGCTATACAGAGAAACCCTGTCTCGAAAAACAAAACAAACAAACAAACAAACAAACAAAAGAACTGATTAACTTCTGTACTCACGGTAACTGACCGTTGTCATTGTTTTAAAAGCCTTTACGTAGCAAAGGGAAAACTTAGCAATCTAATTAGGGTCCCTTCCCCTTTTAAAATCCCTTGTCTTCACTGCCCCAAGTCTGAAAGCCACTGGACAGTTGAGGTATCCAGGACCCTGAGAGGTTTGCTGGGGTCAGCAACAAGTATGAATTGTTCTACTTTTGGTGTGGTATTGGAAAGGGGCAGGGCTTGGCAAAGAGTTGTAAGAGGGAGCCCAGAGGAAGAGCCACTCTCCACAGAGCCAGCAGGAGGGGGACAGCTCTGGCTTCTCAGGAAAAAAAACCCAGCCAGTCCCAGCTATCTAGAAGCTAGGGGATCCGGTTGGGTCCTGGGGCTGGGCCTAGAATCAATTACAAACCTTCCCTGCGTTTTCCAGTGCTATATGGACTAGACACTGTCCGTGACCCCTCTGATTGAGTTCCAACCTGTAAAATCAGAACATGAGCGCCTGGGGCAATTTAATAAGATAACACAAAGCTGGTCTCAGTGGATGCTTAGCCAGGTGACCCCTTCTGAACTCAGGCAGGAGAGGAGCCACATGTAGGTGGAATCTGAGCTGCAGAAGGGTCAGATGGAGGTCATTTAGGTAGTTGCCATCTCTGTTTATTGGGTTCACAGTGGCAGGAGCAGAAAGGAGCTCTCCAGATGTGTGCATGTACAGGCTGGTGTTGTTTAGTGGGAAATGACAACATCAGGAACTTAGATACAGATTGATTAGTACACTTTTATCTCTGCGTGTGTGATTAGGTACATGTGTGTGTACATGCATGCACATGTCTGTAGAGGTCAGAAGTCAACCTTGATCTGGAGTCGCTCCTCAGGAGCTTGAGACTTGGAGCTCAGCAATTCAGCTAAGCTGGCTGGGTGGCTGGCTGCTCAGCAAGCCTGGAGACCCTCCTACCGCTACCTCAGGAGTGCTGGCAATTACAAGCTCAAGCTGTCCTATCTGGCTTTGGACTTGGTACTGGGGATCGAACTTCGTTCCTCATGCTTGTGTGGCAAGCATTTTACTGTTTGAGCCATCTCCCCAGTCCCCTTAACCGTGTGGACTCTGTGGTTTTAGGATGAGAACTTTATCCACCCCATTTCACTGCTCCCTGCTGCCTAAGTGTAGCACTGTGTGCGTCCAGGCTGTGGTCCCTGAGGAAATGCCCAGTAAGTGAATGGATGAGGAGACAAATGGCCGTATGGTGTCATGAGCACCATGGGAAGGACTAAGTGTGGTCCACAGACTCCAAATGGTTGGATGGGAATATTCTTGCTATGTCCAGATACCTAGCTCTCTACAAACTGAGCAAGGTGTACTAAGCCACCCTGATACTATCCTGTCAGGTGCAAGCACTTAGCATACATTTTGGTTTTTTATTTATTTATTTATTTATTTATTTACTTTATTTTCTCGAGACAGGTTTTCTCTGTGTGGCCTTGGCTGTCTTGGAACTCACTCTGTAGACCAGGCTGGCCTCAAACTCAGAAATCCGCCTGCCTCTGCCTCCTAAGTGCAGGGATCAAAGGCGTGGGCCACCACTGCCCAGCTTGGTGTTTTTTTTTTTTTTTTTTAAGATTTATTTATTGGCCGGGCAGTGGTGGCGCACGCCTTTGATCCCAGCACTTGGGAGGCAGAGGCAGGCGGATTTCTGAGTTTGAGGCCAGCCTGGTCTACAGAGTGAGTTCCAGGACAGCCAGGGCTACACAGAGAAACCCTGTCTCAAAAAAAAAAAAAAAAAAAAAAAAAAAAAAACAACAACAACAAAAAAAGATTTATTTATCTATTTATTGGATGTAAATACACTGTAGCTGTCTTTAGACACCCCAGAAGAGGGTGTCAGATCTCATTACGGATGGTTGTGAGCCACTACATGGTTGCTGGGATTTGAACTCAGGACCTTTGGAAGAGCAGTCAGTGCTCTTAACGGCTGAGCCATCTCTCCAGCTCTTGTAATTTTTTTTTTTTAAGATTTATTTTTATTTTATGTGTATGAGTGTTTGCCCATTTGCTTGTCTGTGAACGACAGGCATGCAGTGCCCATTGAGGCAGAAGAGGGCATCAGACTGATTGGAACTGGAGTTACAGATGGCTATGAACTGCCATGTGGTTTTGGGGGAACCAAATCCGGATCTTCTGCAAGGGCAGCCAGTACTGTTAACTGCTGAACCATCACTACAACCTTTTGTTGTTATTTTTAGGCAGATTCTTGATACATAGCCTAAGCTGTCCTTGAACTTGCCATCCTCCTGCCTCAGCCATGCAAGTGTAAGAATAGCTTTTTAAGAGGAGAGACCAGAGTGAAGAGCTCCCACACTGTGCATCTTTCAGGGCTGTAGTTTAAGGTGGCTTAAGTGTGGAAGTGCTGAGCATCAGTTTCCTCAGGCATGAAGCAGGCACTGAAATGGCGGCTACCTCCTAAGGCTGCTGGGAGATCTGAAAAGAGAGCCAGTGTGCCTGAGATCCAGCTGCTGTTATTTGGATCCTCCCATAGCTGCCTGCAGTACCCATCTGGTTGTGGAAGGACTCAAATATCTGTCTTCTGTGGCTTGTGAAGGAAGGATTAAACTTCATCTGACAGGTGAGGGCGGAGGCTGAAGATGACTGATTCATTCAGTCATTCTCTGGCCAGAGCAGAGGTAATGTCGCAAAAGTTCCTCTTGGTTCCCATGTTATCCTTGCAGACTCACTGAGTAGTTCAGCCTTGATGCTCATGGGGTGGGGAAGGTAATGGTCTGCTGAACACGGAGAGGTCATTTGCTGAGGACACATACCTTAGAAGTGAATGGCAGCCTGGGTAGCTGTCTCTAGAGCTCACAGCTTCCCACATCCTGGGAGCTTGGTGTCCTGGGGACAGCATAGGGCGAGTTCTTGAAGGTGTTCAGTTTCCCCGAGTAGATCCTCTGGTAAGCCCTGCCCCCAGGCTGCAGAGAACACCTTCTACCACCAGGCTGACTAGGAATCTGCCTGGAGGGTCAACAGGAAGCAGGCATGAACCCTGCCTGGGGTTGCTTCTAGGTGCCCTTTGCCCCCAACCCTGTCTCAGTACTGTGGTCTCACTTCTGTAGGAGTTCCTCTGTGACCAGAAGTACAGTGATGAAGAGAACCTGCCGGAAAAGCTTGCAGCCTTCAAAGGTGAGTCAGGGCTGCCGGCCCAAAAGCCCCCAGGGAGCTGGCTGTTCCCTCAGCCCATAACACACAGGCTTCCTTGGCCCCACAGGACTGGGCTACAGCTCTGATTCATCCAGAATGCCCCACTTCCCATACGGCTTTGAGACAGAGGTCCCCCTAAAGAGTCAGGAACAGGCCCTTTCCCCTTCCTGTGTCCCGGTGGGCCCTTGGCTGCCGGCTTGCTTCGGCTCTGCCCCTTTGTCCCATGGCTGCCCAGTGTGGCTCAGGTTGGCTCTTATTTTCCCTATCCAGGCCCTCTGCACTCCCAGGGCCCCAGCACACAATCTGCCCTTTGTGAGCAGTTCGTGCATGTCCCCCTCCCTGGTGGAGTCTCTCAGGAGCCCCTGTGGAGAATAGACATTTGTGTCGCTACAGTGGGGCAGGGGGGCAGAGTTTCTGCCCATTGAATCCCAACAGCACGGGATGAAAAGAAAACAGGGCCCAGGAGCCTGCGCAGGGAGAGGGCAGTATAAAGGTTCCTCTGTTCGGGGCCCTGGTGCTTGGTCCTCTGCCAGTGGCTCGAAAGGAGAGGAGCCTGGGCACACAAGGAATGGGCAGACCCACCTTTCCTGTCTCTGGGATGCACTTGGGGGATGGGACCCTGGACTTTCCAGAGGATAGCCAAGAGGTCCCATGCCTCTCCCAAGTGTTTGCTGTGCTGGCATCCTTCCCATTCCAAGGCCAAGTACCTGTCAGTGTGCCTTGCCTGCCTCATCTGGTTCACAGCATGATTGTCTTGGCCAGGACTTAGATGGCAGTCATATTAAAAATGGCCAGCAGGTGCTGAGTGTTGGCCCATGTAAAGCC
>JADRCD010183323.1:0-32030 GCA_019843815.1 Montemys delectorum
TTGCTGTGGGAATGAGTGATGGTGGCAGTGTTGCTATGGGAATGAGTATGGTGGTGATAACTATGGTTGTCTAGGTAGGGCTACTAGTCCGGTGATAAAACACCTCAGCCAAAAACAACCGTGGGAAAAAGGGGTTTATTTGGCTTCCACAGCACGAGTCACAATCCATTGAAGGAAACTAAGGGAGAAAGACAAGACAGGAACGTAAAGGCAGAAAGTGAAGCAGAAACCAGGGAAAGGTGCTGCTGACTGGCTTGCTCCTTATAGCTTACTCAGTATGCTTTCTTATAACACACAGGACACCAGCCCAGGGATGACAGCACCCACAATGGGCTGGGCCCTCCCACATTAACCACTAATTAAGAAAATGCCTGGCCGGGCAATGGTGGCACACGCCTTTAATCCCAGCACTTGGGAGGCAGAGGCAGGTGGATTTCTGAGTTCGAGGCCAGCCTGGTCTACAGAGTGAGTTCCAGGTCAACCAGGGCTACACAGAAACACCCTGTCTCAAAAAAAAAAAAAAAAAAAAAAAAAAAAGAAAAGAAAAGAAAAGAAAGGAAAAGAAAATGGCCTACAGGGTTGCCTACACCCCAGCCTTACAAGGGCATTTTCTCCATCGAGGCTCCTTCCCACAAATGACTATAACTTATGTCGAGTTGACATGAGAACTAGTCAGTACAATGGTGATAGTGATGGTGATGGTGATGATGGTGATGAGGAGGAGGAGGAGGATGACTATCGTGAGGGTAAGAATGGTGGTAGCGGTAATGACTACAATAAGTTGTCAAAGGGCTGAGAATGCCACACTGTTAAAAAGTAAGCCCTAAATGCAGCAATGACAACACATTCAAGTGCGCGCACACATACACACACATACACACACACACACACACACACACACACACACACGCACGCACGCACGCACGCGCACACGCACACGCGCGCACACACACACGCGCGCACACACACACACACACACACACACACACACCATCATACTCCAGGAACATCACAAGGGAAGGAATAGAAAGACTGTTAGAGCTGGAGGAAAGGGTGACACGCCTTGGCCTGCTTTTTTCCAGATGTTTATCATGCCATTGCACCCTTGAACACCCAGCAGCTGTGATTGTCACACAAGGCCTGCACAAGACCAAGCTTATCAACATTCCGTCATAGAAAGGATCACTGTGGGCACAGATGGGCCGGTGAGTCTCTGCGTTCTTGCCAGTGACCTCTCTCACTCCAATCCTTCCCCTCTGTCATTTCCGTAACGTCTACTCCTCTCTTGCAGAAAGGGCCAGGTCCGACCGATGTCGGAGAGGCATCTCATGTGCCCATCACTCAGCTACTCTCTCAGGCTTCTGCTCACCTACATCTGGTGCAGACACTGATGTTGGGTGGACACTGGTCCCCTAACCATCCGAGGACTTGAGGCCCCGTACCATGACACGCACACTTGTCCCATCCCGCTCCATCCTCCCAGGCAGTCAGAGGCTCCAAACAAAAGTCCATCCCACCGACAGCACACAAGCGGAGTTTGTTTGTTTGTTGTTTGCTCTTTGTTTTGTGCCCTGAAAGAGTCATACAGATTCCCTGTAGTCCCCACTGCTTCTTCCCCATTGGGATGCGTTTATCTGCTGCCCTCTGGTGTGCTAGAAATAAGAGGGCCCCTGCAACCCATTGTCCTCCCTTTGCCTGGTGTCTCTATGGCTGGTCCTCTAGAGTGAGCGAGCATGTTGGCATGCAGGCCTGTGAGCATTTGACACCCTCCCTTTTCTAGAGCTGGCAGGCTCTCTGCTTCCTGCTCCAGTCTCTTTCTGAGATGCATTCAGATGTTGTGTTTTTATATGTAGACTCTTCCAGGGCAGGAGCACCTGACCTGTCTGATCTCGATCTCTCTCTCTCTCTCTCTCTCTCTCTCTCTCTCTCTCTCTCTCTCACACACACACACACACACACACACAGACACACACACACACTACATACACACACTACACACATATACACACATACAGACACACACGTACATATATATACACATACATTCACACAGATACATACATACACACAGACACACATGTATACACATACATTCACATACATACACAGACACATGCGCATACATATATACACACATACATTCACACACAGAGACACACGCATACACAAACATACACACAGAACACACACACACACACACACACACACACACACACACATACACACACACACCATCTTCCTGTACCTGGCTCTGATCAAATTACACAGAGGCTCTGAGGAGATCAGAAGAAAGCAACACCTGCCTCCATTGCAGGCTTCAGGGTCAACATCTACTTGACACCGCACAGCCCTACTGTGTCCTCTTCATGAAGGCAGCTGCTCAGCATGGGCAGGCTGTAGGTGCTCAGTGTGTTTGGCAAAGAACAGCCAAGTGGATAAATCTGATGTGGGCATTCGTGTTCATGTGTGACTTCCATCCGCCATCTAGTGGTGGAAGAAAGCACCTTCATGCCAGTATGCTTTTTCCAGGCAGTCTGGGAGCGGCAAGGGAGCTGGGACCCAGGTGTCTGGAGAGGCATCTCTGCTGTCCTGTAAGTGCCAAGCTTTGTTTCCTACAACAGGTGTTCCACTGTGCGACAAAATCATGCATGTTGAGGAGATAAACATCAACACAGGGGAAAAAAACCTATGAGGAATGAAAGCTCTGTGTCTATCTAGTGGAATGAGAGAGATCACCCACGTGGTCAGACAGGGTAATCCAGGCAGGTCTTCTCTGGGGTCAGGGGTCAGATATGTGTGGAGGCTTTCTCTGAGAGACACAAATTTCACATCTCATATGTCCTGGGCCAACTTGGGCCAGAACTGGAGGCAAGCTAAGAGAAATTGAAATGAGTGTCAAATGTAAAATTGAGGAGCAATGATAAATGATAGAAATGAAAAGATGCCCAACACATGAAACCCCAAAGGGGAATATTCAGTTTGTGCTGGTGAGGAAATAAAATCAAGCTGACTCCTGAGTGTGTCCTGAAGACAACCTGGAGATGGTGTTTCTCAGAGGTTCACTGAACCCCTAGGCTTTGAAGCAGCACCCCCTGACCCTGCCCCCACCCCCAGCAAGAAGCTGTGCTAATAACAAGCACATGGCCTTGGGGGTTCTCCTTGAGCCGTCACTCTGATGAAGGCCACCTTACACTGAAGGGTAGAGGCCCTACATCGGTCACTACCTCAGCCTGTACCTTGGCTAACACAGTCCTAGGAAGCTAAGAGGATTCGGGAGTCCCAGGGCATAGACACTGAAAGCTTGGTCTGAGGAGGTGTCTGAGACTCAATGTCTTCCTCACACAAGGCCACCCAGGTGCACAGGTATGACTGAACCATGACACCACTCAGGGCTTCAGGAACAGCAGTCCTGCATGAATGTCTGTACTTCCATAAAGCTCAAGAACCTGCGTGGTTTCTGACCACACAAGATGGTCATAGGACAAACTGGCTGTCCTATCTGGAAAACCAGCAGGAAGCTGAGACCATACATCTTCACTCCTGGGACGCCCATACTCCTGATTGCTACCACTACACTTCTCCCCCACATTCCAGGTACATACAAGCAGCTGGTTAATGGCCCCGTGAGCATGACTGTCAAGCCCCTTCTTGAGAGAACCTATGTCCCTAGAACTCTGGAGATAGAGGCAGAAGGATCATGATTTCGGGGCTGGCCTGGCCTGCAGAGCCATAAAATAGACATTACCACCACCACCAAGACAAAACAAACAACAAACAAAAGACCAAAACAAAACAAAAACCCTGCCCCCTACCCCTTGCCCCCAACTACTCACAAAAGGCTAGCCACCAGAAACCGGGCATCCCAGATTGCTTGGATAGCTTTTATAGATGGTTCTGCCATAGACACCCCATCAGCTCTTCACTAATAGGTGTTAAATAGGCAAACAATTCTGTGTCAACCAGAGTCAGCTGATCAGAATCTACCTGAGGCCTACAGCTCCGTAGGCAGGAAGCAAATTCTAGTTACATTTGGCTAAACAAAACCAGCTGGTAGAGCACTTGCCTGCCATGCATGAAGCCCTGGGTTTGATCCCCAGGATCACAGGACATAAAACAGACATGGTGACATAAGCCTGCCATCCCAGCACTTGAGAGTTGTGGGGGCAGAAGTGCAAAGTCATCCTTGGCTACAGGGAACCTGAGATCATCCTCCTGGGCTCCATGAGACCTGTTCATGGGACAATGGTCTACTTTCTCGATAACCTAGGGCTTCTTGCATGGCAGGCAAGCACTCCCTTAACTGAGTCTCATTACCAGCTCTCAGCTGTAAACACTTCCATGTGCATCTTTCAGAGAAATAAAACATATTTCCTGGTGCGCATGTGCATGTTTATAAAAGATAGGGGAGGAGCAATCTAAAGATCTTGATGACAACTGAATGAGACTTGGAAAAACCCCATCAACTTGACTAAAGGTCTCATGTTTTGTGTGTATTGAAGTTCTTAAGCCAGTCATAACATCACTGACCACAGTACAGAGACCCTGAGTAAGTGGAAACTGAGCCATGTATGTTTTGTCCTGTGTGTCGGTCTAAGAAACATGCCTTGGGGCCTCCTCAGGGGACCTGGCTGGAAGGCAGGCCATGGAAATGCCAGTGTGTCTGCCCTGGTTGAGGCAGAGTTCAGCCTGCCTCAGTGGCAGGAAAGGTTTGTGAACTTGGGCTTTGGGAGAGATGTAGCCCTCCGTGGTAGGGGGGAAGCATACTGTATCCCCACTATGAGATAGGAATGACAAACAGGAAGTGAGTGCCATTAACACTGGCATCCAGGCTGTCCCGTGGGCCAGAGTATTGTATAAAAAGAGGCAACAATGTCAAATACTAGAAGGTGCCTACGGCAAGCTGCACAGTGTATGACTGGGTGGTTTGTGAATTGTGTGGTGCCGTGTGTCAGGTCACATGACAGTTTCCACATTCCTAAATGGAGAAGAACTGTAATCAAGGCGAGGAATCATGTCACCTCAGTGGACTCTAGAAAACCCCTCTGGTGGCAACACAGGTCAGGCAGCTCTCCTCAGAGGCCACTGAAGGGGGGGAAATCAGGGCGCTGTAGCAGCGAGGGAGGGACAGCAAGTTCTTAGGACCGCTCGTCAGTCGCTGAAAGATGCCCACGGAAGTGTTCACAGCTAAGGGTTGGGAATGAAACTCGGTTAACGGAGGGTTCCCTGGCACACAGAAAACCCTAGGTTAGCGTAAGCCAGGCGTGGTAGCAAAAGTCTGCAATTCTAGCACTTCGGACACATAGGCAGAAATAAATGAAGTTTAGGGTTGTCTTTAATAGGGAGTTCGAGGCCATCCTGGGCTACATAAAACACTGTTTCACCAAAAGAAATTAAGGAACAGTTGAAAGTCTGCAACACCTAGGATCATTGGAAATATTCAGACCAAACAGTGGTGATGGATAGAGGCCGTTCTCCAAAGTGTAACTGTTGAACCTGAGTGATTGGGAGTATTTGAGTGTGTGTGTGTGTGTGTGAAAGAGGGGGGAGGTTATGTGTGTATGTACATACATACATACATACATACATACATACATACATACATACATTCCCATAGAAAGGGCTAGAACAGAGGGCAGGATAATTGGGAGAAGTAATCATTACATTTACTAGCTACAAGGTCCCTGACAACTTCAACAGGAGACAGTTGGCAAAATAGTGGTGGGAGCTATCCCACCTCAGGAAGTGTGGAGAACTAGACAGGGTTTGGTGGAAGAGGCACCATCAGCACCAAGTCTGTGGTAAGAGGATGGCCTGAATGCACCAACACAAGTGAGGGAAGACCCAAGCATCGTCACGTTTCTCAAATCTATGTCTAAGTCCTGGACTTTGACCACAGACCCAGGAACACTTTTCACTGAGCCAATCCTGTTCTCTCCTTAGGATCATGGCAGCTGGTGGACACCTTTTCTTCCAGAAGCTTCACTTTGATTGACATCTAACAGTAACCGACAAGGAGTCTTGGGACCTTTCCTGTCAAGTCTGACAAAATATGCTCCCTTCCCTCACATCCGTGACCCTGCTTCCCTCAGAAGGACGAGTGTTTCATTCTGCTTTAGTCTTCCAAGAGCTTCTTGAGTTTCAGGACTGCCCCAGGGAGATGAGACTAACCGCCGCCTCCTCCATTCCTCCCATGCACATCCTTACACACAGAACAGCCCCACCCCCTGACTAGCCCTCATCCACCTCTTGCTCCACTGTGAGCCCAGAATACATGCTCCTTTTTCTTTCTCCTATGTTAGCATCTATCAGTAGTTGGCTCATGGCAGCCAAAGTGCCCAAGTTATAACATCAATCTATTTCTGTATACATCCCACAATTCTAGGGGAGCCAGAACTCCCCCCTTCCCTAGTTCTCTGAACAAGACTATATAGCATTTCCCAATAATGAACTAGATGCAGCTCAGGGAACCAGCCATCTTCATTGGCAAGCCATCCTCCTGTCCTGGATGACTTCCTGGTGATTCCTGATCCTGGGCCTAGGCTGCACTAAGCCAAGCAGACACGCCAATCTCAAAGCTGAGCTCCAGGCACTCCAGGATTTTCATGGCTGCTACCAAGTTGTGTGAGCTTTGTAAATGACCCTCTCATCTGGCTCCCCACGCCCCTCCCTCTTCATGTGACTCTGGAAGAGTTCAGAGAAGGTGGAGGAGGGTGGTAAGAACATTAAGTGGAGGGGACTGTCTTTAAGACCTAGATATCACCCTGCTGCCAAGTGATCCAGGTCTTTTTTTGTCCTTTAGAAGTTGAGTCAGCGGCTCACTCCGATGCTCTACTCTTGCCAAACCAAGGACTTAAAGTGGGATCCTACCTGTCTCCCTCGGCAGGGACAAGCCATTGCTATCATCTGAGCACCTGCACATACCCCGGATACACACACACACACACACACATACACACACACACACACACACACACACACACACACACACGGAAACTCACCCCCACTGGGAGTGCCTGACGTGGTGGGTGGAGCCTTTGGGAGACCTGGTCTTCAGAGCAGAACCCTCCTGGGTGGGATAAGTGCCCGTGTCAAAGAGGCAGCAGGAGCTTCTCCCTCCACCAGGGGATGATACGGCAAAGCCCACCCCTGAGACAGAGCTAGCTCCAGAAGTCTCTGGTGCCTTGCTTCTGGGTGTCCCACACTGCCCAGATGGAGAGCAGTGAATCTGCTGCCTTCAAATTAAGGTGCTTTCTGACGAGGTCCAGAAAAACCCCTCCACACACTCATCCTCTTCCAACGTGGGGAAAATCTAATAAGCTGTGTGACTGCATGCTCCATGCTCTGACTGACACAAGCCTAGGGCGACCTCCAGAGAACCCTATAGGGATATGCAGTCACACGGGGCCTCGGTGACCATCAGCTGGCCTCCTCCCCCAACTCCCAAGAGCCAAAGAAGAGCTCGAGCTTCAGGCCAACCATGGCTGCACATGTCCTCCCATCTCTCTAAGCAGGGAAAATGTGTATCTGGGATGTGACCACAGGAGCAGTCAGCTGTTAGAGGCACGTGGGGATCCAGGCCAAGCTTGGCTCTGCTACATCTCCGGGCCCGTTGCAGTTCAGCTCAGCTCAGCCTCAGCCACCCTTGAAGTATTCCATTCTCCTCACTGAGCATGCTATCCTTGTATGAACTAGTCACCCAAGGATAGGACAATCCAGAACAGCCACACCACAGAGAGGGATGCATTTCCTCTGCCTAATCCTGAGGCCTCTTAAGAAATCCCTCAAAAAACAACAATTCACCTTGAAGCTCTGTGGTTAGGTGAGCCAAATATAGGCAAAAGCCATTCCCAGGACTTGCTCATCCATTTTAGGGGTGAGCCATAGTACATCTTTTACCTTTAAAACATACTTTTAAGTTAGGCATCTGATGGTCAGACTCCATACTTTTATTACCTAATCAAAAGGCCAGAGGCCCTAGGCCACCATATGCCCAAAGTCTGGCACAGAGACTTCAACCAGGGCTGGCAGCTCCCTGATCCTGTCCCCACATGTAGCTTTAAGTCCCACTTCACCAAGGGCTTGTCTAAACTTGCTTCAAGTATTAAAGCAGAGTGTTCGTGCTCAGAAGAGGTGCAGCAAACATTGAGATATGCTTTTCATTAAAAACAGAACAGAAAAAGGGATATCTGGAATCCACAAAGGCTGGAGGTAGGGCTGTCCATTTTGGCCTCTTTTTTTAATGAATCATCCTATGGCTTTATTATAAAACTGTACAAATAAAAAAAACAGTAACATTTAGGCTTATGTTTAGCTAATAGAAAGAAATAACCACAGGTCAAAACAGGCTGCCGAATGATGTAAGTGAGCCACCTTCTAAACGTCTTACAACTCCAAGATGTTTTTATTTATTTCAAATTCCAATAGAGTGAATATATTTTATCTAAATACTTTTTAATCACACAGCTGTAACATTGAATTATTTTTCTCAGAAATAGTTAAATACATCAATCTAGTTACAAATTCTAATATAAAGAGTACAAAATATAGCATTATAAATTGTGTTTTTAAAAAGAAATACAAACTCCATGGGCTTCTGCATCTTCCCGCCTCAGCGAATGATTAGCGGAGTTCGTGAAGAAGGAACATGCTGCTCGGTGGTCACTTCATGCAGGCATGTCCCAGGGCTCTGCAGTGTATGTTAATCATTAGTGTCAAGAACACGTCACCGGAAGGCCTGGTCTGTGGGGCGTGGTTGGTTTTTTTTTTTTCTCAGTGAATAAAAGTTTCGATTAGAAGTTGCTTGATTTATAAGCATTAAAACAACAAAACATCTTCTTCAGGTGCTGGCAGGGAGGGGACTTGGCTTACAGGTCCAGAGAGTTTCCTTCCCGGGGACTTGCAGCCACTGTCGGACCTGGAAGACACCCTCATCACCCAGAGAGGGGTCAACCCTCCTGATTCCCAGGAGGTGAAAAGATCACCGTTGCCAGCCCTGTGATGCCCAAGGTGGGAATCGGTCACCCGTAGAGCATAAAAGGAGTGTGACTCCAGTCCCAGCGGCACAGAAGCTGTAGTGTGCACATAGCAGCCAAGGGGAAGGGGCATCCATCCCTACAGCCCACTGGGACAGCAGAGCTCTTTTAGTTTTATGGGGTAGCCTTGTGCTGCCTGGAACACCTCACTTCCAGAAACCAGTGTCTTCCTGGGCTTAAAAAAAATAAATAAGCAAATATTGGGAAAACTTCTTAAAATATCTTCTCAGAACCAAAAAGGCAAAGTCCACTTGACTTGGAAACTGTACTATGCAGGAGAGGCTGAACTGTCTCCGCCTAAAACTGAAGAGACCTCCAAGGACCAGCAGACAGAAGGAAAGGTTCAGTGAGCAGCTCCCAGAGGAGACGGGGTCCACAATGTACTTATTATTTGTGAACTTACACCTTCATTCTCAGAATGAGGAATGAGCAAATCACCTGAAGTATCTTAAGAAACTCCATTCTGTGTAGTGTGTACTTGAAATGAGGAAAAGTGTAAGAGAAGACACGTCACACAGTAAAGTAGGGGATGGTGGGGGCTGAGATGGTGCGAGTGGGCGAAGCAGGAGTCAGAAGACACAAGTGGAGAGGGCAGGGGACACACAGGGCGGCTGCAGGGTAGACAACCAGACCCTTTATTGTCTACGTTACATTAGACGCAACACTGTAAAAGCCCCGTCAGGAACAAGGAGACAGAAGATTCATAGAGGTAGTAGGAAGAGTCTGTAACAGTCAGAGATGTGGAAATTACCACAGGAGGAGGGGGCAAATCAAAACAGATTGGCTAAATAAATAAGGAAACACAAATCACATTAAATACTATTGTTACACGGACATAAACAAATTAACAAACCAGTCCAATACTGATGGCCAGTGGGACAAAGAGGCCTTGCACCAGGCCAGCACATAACTGGCCCCAGAGAGAACCGAGCCAGCACAGAGCTGATCCCAGGAGGAACCAGGCCTGCACACAGCTGATCCCAGAAGGAGTGAGCACTGGGGGACCTCATGGCCTTGTGGCTACAGGAAAACTGTGCATCTCTGTGCTCCGAGGGGCAGGCAGGTCATCCTGAGCTTGGCTGCTCTCCAGGCAGACGCTCAGCTGCAGGGACCTCAGGCACCCCTCTTTCCCGTCAGACCCTGGGAAGGAGACTCACCGGAAGACAGACCTTCCCACTCTCAATGCCAAGTGCAGCTTCAGACACAGGAAAAACGCAGACGACACCTTCGTGTCCCTTTGTGTACAGAATTGTTTAATGACTAAAACACAGAAATAGATGGGCCAAATCCCAGGCTCTGACATTCCTAACTCTCACCTTCACTTTCAGCCAAGGAAACAAAGAGCCAGAGCGTGCAGAAATGATGGGGAACCTATCAAAACGAACAAACACCATCAACAGAAAGGTACTATGCTGCCTCAGGCGGAGAGAGGAATGTGTCTCTGCGACCTGTTCCAAGTAACATCTCAGAGTGATTGGTATTCCCAAGCGCTCCGACATGGCAAGCTGTTCTCATACATACCTGGTGTAGGAGCATCAGGAAAAAATAAGTAAAAAAAGTATATATACATAAATATGTATATATGTATCTGCTAGCCAGTTAACATTGCATTGCTTGCAAGTGCAGCAGTCACTGAACGGTCAAGTAATTAAAACAGTAACAAATAGAATCTGGAATCAAACATTAGCTAACAATAACAATAACAACAATAACAATAATAATAATAGTAATAATATAATCCAACAGATCATTAGAACAGAGAAGCCACACGCCAGGGTTCATGTATACATGTGTGTTTACAAGTCTTTGTATCAGAAGCCCATTCCTACAAAAACCGCACTGATCCATTACCGGGTTAAGTAAACTGTCGCTCTCGCCAGTATTAAAGGTTACGATAATTTCTGTACATGTAAAATTATTGCTTTTTTTTTGAAAAATATATTTAGCATGCTCGTCTTAATCCATTTCCTGCCTTTACAAAATTTCACAATAAAAAAAAACTAGTAAAGCTTTTGCAAAAAATTTCACAGAACGTTTTCATTCAAGGCAGCGGTAATTTTTGATAATGCATAAAATCATATGTGCAAACATCTGGAACTTGCAGAAGTATCGCCGTCACACAGGGTCACAGCAGCGGGGACAGGAGCCGCTGCTACCCGCGGAATGCTGTTCCGGCCGCGCACGTGCGTGGGTTCAGAGCCTCTGCTAGGGCCTTCACCCCACCGCAGAAACGTGAACTTGCGTGACTAAGGAAGAGGTATATAAGCCGTCCTCACCCTCAGGCCTGGCGCCCCCATTAATCTGTGAACAAAGTCACTCGTCCAGTGGTGCTCACCAGGCCCAACGGGGAAAGACATCTATTTGCTGGGGTGGTGCAGGGGAAAGGTTGGGGTGGGGAGGAGGAGAGAGAAGGTTCCAGAGCACTAGCACCCTAATGATCTAGGGCCCCCAATCTGCTCAAGGATGCTTCTGCCATCACCATAACAGGCCCAAACTGGGAGGATTCGGTGGCTAAATCTGTTAAGACATGGAGTCTCTCTCTGTGAGCAGTTTGCAGAATGTAGCCCTGTTACAAAAAAGGTCCTGAGAATAAAAAAGACATCTGCTCCTCTTAGTGTTCGACTAGTGTTCCTTCCCAGAGCAGATTGATATGTTCCCACCTCTGCAGTGTTTCCTGAGCCAGACACAGCCCGGAAGGTGAGAACACAGCATGGCGGGGCATGAGCAGCTCAGAGCGGGGCGTGGGCAGGCTCCTAACCGTGAGCATCCCATCGCCCTGCCTCACCAAGCTCATCTCCACAGCACTCGAACACCACCTGAACACACCTCTGTCTCACCTACCATTTTAAGTACCCACTGAGGCAAGGAGGGGCAGTAGTGCAGACAGACCCCTCCGCCCCCCACATCCTGACAGCATCATCTGTCCTAAGCACTGGACTTCCTCGCAGTGCTCAGCTCTTCACTCCATCCAAACACACCAGTATCGGTTTTCCAGTGTCTCATGCCTGTCTTGAGTAATACAGACTCCTTGAGCTCCTACTGTGCCTGCCAATACCACTGCTTCTCATGAGGAAACACGGGCCATGGTTGATGAGCACATACATGTGTGTGAAAGAGCTACACAGAATTCTAGGCATAGCATCTTTGCTGTCCCTAAACATTGCCGAGGGAGGCATCTACCGCAGTGGCTCCCAGGTCTAGGATATCTGTTCAGGAGACCCTGAGACCCTGGATCTTCTGCCCCAAAGTGGCCATGGTCACTACTGGGAGCCTTCCAGTCACCCGTGAGGCCACAGTCAACACTATCACGGGGTGGGGCGTTGGAGGTGTGTCTCTAGGTCCCCTTTCGGAGGGGGCCCGCTGGCACAGTCCCTGGGGTAGTATGGTCTCTCCCCTGCAAAAGAAAGAAAATAACAGGCAAGTTCAGTTGGCTTCTAGTCTCCAGAGCATTTACCCTACTAATTTTCTTAGCATGACCCAGAAACACAAGGTGCAGTGAGGCCCTCCGATTGCCAGGTGGCTGGTTTTCCACCAGCATAAAGTACTCTGCTTTCCACAGGAGCCACTCGAGAAAACCATCCCCTGGGCTCAGGAAGCATCGGGCTTCAGGCAGCAGACAGCAATGGTAGGCTTGGCTCCGACCAGAGGCTAAAAGTCCGTCACATGGGAAGAATGGGGGTTGAGAGCGCAGTGCACATAAACAGAATAGCTCATGGCGCCCACACCAATCTGAGGGAACCTGAGAGTGCTTCCCTCCATTCTCCCAAACAGGTCCCAAAGCAGAGAAGCAGAAGAGCTGTGCTATAAGTCACTCGAGCTGTACGTGGAGTCCTGCTGAGTGACGGGGCGCATTGGTGTTTGAACGAAGTCATGTCCCAGCTGAGGACAAAACAACGTGTCGGGATGAGTGTCTCCTAATACCACCAACCTGGCTAAAATCCTGCACAAGGGGAACCAGCATGCATTCACAAAGCACACAGCCCATAGGAAACCCTAATCTACAGCCAGACCTGTGGGAGCCCTGGGAACACCCAGGAAGGAAAGCTGGTTGGCATGGTGAATTTAACGTTTCTCTTTAGTTAACATTTTCAGAGACGTATTAACAGCTGGTCTCACGCACAATGCCGACTGGTCAACACACAGTGTAAGTCAGACGTATTCCCAGAGAGTGTGTCTGAGAGGCAGTGCAGCCAGTGGCTGAGACATTAAGTACTGTACTATATAGCATGTACTTTGTTGTAGATTTTCAGGCTTTGTAGACCTGGGATAAATACTTTGAAAACGTTCTGAGCCATGCAGCTCTCAGCCCTGTGTTGGTGGAGGGCCATTCTGTCTTCTCTGTCCTATCCCAGGACTAGCCCCTATGTCCTATCCAAAGGTAGATGTGTCCTGAAGCCTGTAGTGCAACATTGTCTGTGCAGACTCCAGATGCTCACGACCCCTCAGCCTTGCATAGATTCCTCTGTCCTGGAACCTCTGGTGGTGTGTGTTTGCTGTTAGGAGGTGTTTATGAGTGATTAAGACCAAGCAATACAGAACTGTAGCTTATTTTTATGGGAGCTTAGAGCCCCCATGTTCATTTGCGAACACACCTAGAACTAGTATCCTAGACGTGTGCTGCTTCTGACTCTCCACTGAGATCTCTGCCATGCAGCATTGGTATGCAGTAGTGTCAGACATCCCTCCTGGTCTACAGCAGGAGGCTCACCCTTACTTAGACATCCCTCCTGGTCTACAGCAGGAGGCTCACCCTTACCTAGACATCCCTCCTGGTCTACAGCAGGAGATTCACCACTACTTAGACATCCCTCCTGGTCTACAGCAGGAGGTTCACCACTACTTAGACATCCCTCCTGGTCTACAGCAGGAGATTCACCACTACTTAGACATCCTTCCTGGTCTACAGCAGGAGGTTCACCCTTACTTAGACATCCCTCCTGGTCTACAGCAGGAGGCTCACCCTTACCTAGACATCTTTCCTGGTCTACAGGAGGTTCACCCTTACCTAGACATCCCTCCTGGTCTACAGCAGGAGGTTCACCCTTACTTAGACATCCTTCCTGGTCTACAGCAGGAGGTTCACCCTTACCTAGACATCTTTCCTGGTCTACAGCAGGAGGTTCACCACTACTTAGACATCTTTCCTGGTCTACAGCAGGAGGTTCACCACTACTTAGACATCCTTCCTGGTCTACAGCAGGAGGTTCACCATCTGCCCGAGTTTGTTACTTCTTTAAATGCTGCTTCCTGCTCTTCACATCAGCCACTGGCTGCACTGCCTCTCAGACACACTCTCTGGGAATATGTCTGACTTACACTGTGTGTTGACCAGTAGGCATTGTGTGTGAGACCAGTTGTTAATACTTCTCTGAAAATGTTAACTAAAGAGAAACATTAAATACCTCTTTCCTTCACACTGTAAGAGATGGGTTCACATTCCTCAATTCAGAAGAGTCATCTAAGACCAGTGATTCATCAAGACCATCAATGATAGGACCATGAATACAGTTTCCCTTGCAGGGATTCAAAGGAGTGAGTTAAACACAGAAGACAGATCTACAATGATAGTCTGAGCAGACCCAAGCTGCTTCTTTCTCCAAGGGCTTGGGAGCATGCTTGGGGGACATTGGGTTTTGCTTTTCATAGCTGTGTATTCTGAGATGAGTGTCATTACTAAGACAATGTCTAGAGATGGACAGATGAAATCAATTTCCCCTTCTTTCTTCATAGGACGAGGGACCAAACTATGCAGTCATGGCTGTGTATGCTCGACATGCACAAAGCCCAAAGGGCTGCAAAGTGCACATGAGACAAGCCAC
Organism: Montemys delectorum; assembly: GCA_019843815.1. NCBI lineage: Eukaryota > Metazoa > Chordata > Mammalia > Rodentia > Muridae > Montemys > Montemys delectorum. The sequence goes on from JADRCD010183323.1 coordinate 14,852, forward strand.
GGAGTAAGGCCTGTGTGTGCTAACTCACCATTGCACACTGGACTCGGGGACCTTGGCCTTGCCCAGCTGGCCATCAGTCAGCAGTGGCATTCAGTGAACTTGGGAGCTCACTCACGTGGGTAGAATGTTGTACTTGGAGAAACAAATGATGTCTCAAGGACGCTAGTTTGATTTTATGGTTTTATGAATAAGAGCTTCAACTTACATTAGCTATCAGATTTTTTTTAAAAAACAATCTTTCTTTGTAAAAAATTTTTTAATGACTTCTCTATTTTTATTTTACACGCCCTGGTGTTTGGCCTGCATGTATGTCTGAGTAAGGGCCTCAGATTCCCCTGGAACTGCTACTACAGACAGCTGTGAGCTGCCATGTGGGTGCTGGGAATTAAACCCCGGATTTCTGAAAGAACACCCAGCACTCTTAACTGCTCAGCCAGTTTTTCAGTCCTAGCTATCAGAACCTGATGCCAGAACCCCACAAACACTGGTGAACATGGGCCAAAGATGCAGATTCACAAACCCACTGTACTAAGCAAAGGATGTGGAGTGGCTGCCATTTGTTTTTACATTTTTGTTAATTTGATTAATGGAATTATTTCCCCAGCTTAACTATTTTAAGCTAACACTTAGAATTATGAAGAATAAATGATTAATCATAGTCTTTAAATTCTGACGATAAATCCAAACAAGTAAAAACACTGTATTTCACATTACAGCAGAACTCTAAACTGGGGTGGGATTAGGAGGTTGGTTTCAAAAGTGCTTACAACGTCTTCTCTTGAAATACTTTAGTGCTTGTATGTGCTTGTAGCTTGTGCACATGTGGGCACGCACACTCTGGTGCCTGAGTGGAGGTCAGAGGGCAGTGTGTAGGAGATGGTCTGCCCCTTCCAGGCTTCAAGATTTGACTGGGTCCTAAGGCTTTCCAGCAAGCACCTCACCCGCCAAGCCACCTCACTAGCTGCTATTTTAATTTATAATTGTTTAACAATAAAACAATGATTAAAAACTGTTTCTGTGAAATATCAGACAGGCTTACCGTAGGGCAGCAATAACACCCGCACTTTAACACATAATTTTTCAAAAAGTTTTTTTTTTTTCTAATAGCAAATGCTGAGGGCTACAGAAACCTAAACATGGACACGATGCAGCCAGAATCTTTAAAGAATGAAGGCCAACTCTCCCTGGGAATCTGGGTTAGAACACTCTTCGTTCCTTGAAGGCTCTTCTTCAACAAAGATGTGACAGTGCTCCGAGAAGGCAAGGCCTGCCTCCCTGCAGCACCCTCCCACGGGGGTGGCTCCTCAGCTCAGGAGCCAAGACCCAGCAGAGTTTCCCAAGTTTGTGTTTTTATCTTGTTTGTTAAAATTCTTGAGAAACAGTAGCAGTTAAGACAACAGGCCATGTGGTCACAGCTGCCTTCTGCCAAATTCATTGCATAAACTAAGTTTCAAAGCTCAGCCATGAGCCACTCAGCTCCTGTTAGAGGCTATGGGCCTCACAAAGAGAGGTTGGTGACCTAGGACAGGCTTACAGAGGACATGCTCAGGGAGAGACTACCATCAGACACATCAGGAAACTAGGTCCCTCACTCCTCCAAGTTCATGTACGCGAGGGCCTAAGAGGTGACAGTGAGCAATCGATCCCTTCTGAGCCCTGCCAGAGCCCATGCTGGTTCAGTCTTGTCACCAGAAACTGCAGCACACTGTGATTCTCTAAATCTGATACGGGAAACTGAAATGCTGATATCCAAAATCAGTACGAACTAGTCACTTTTCCAGTTGCTAAGTCAAAATACCAGACTAGGCAACTTCGGAGAGGAATGGGATTTTGACTCACAGTTCAAGTGTACAGTCTATAGTCACAGGGAAGTCTTGGTGTCGGGAGTTTCGGGCAGCTGTCCCAACACACTCGATCAGGAAGCAAGGAGAAGGGAGGAGTGGCTGGAGGAAGAGACAGCTCGCAGCTTGCTTCACCCTGTCTATGCAGGCCAGGATCCCAGCACTCTGCCTGGTGCCACCCAGAGTTAGTGCTGCCACCCCACCACACCTAACCTACCCTGGCTACGCTCTCACAGACATACCAAAAGCTGTTCTCCCAGATGACTCTAGATCCTGTAAGCTGACAATATTAGCCGTGACAGTTGTTCTGTGGCTCTCTATACAAAACCTCCTTGCACCAAGAGGCAAGAAGAGCTACTGGGAACGCCATGTTCGCCAGCCTGCTCAAGCCAATGATTCTCCTGGGTTACAAAGAAGTAGCAACTAGTCTCTCAAACAAAGCAAAATCAGCACACACAGACCCACCAGCATGTCCTGAAGAGGCCAGGGGAAGTGAAGACAGAGGCCCCCGCGCACGAGCTCGCACTGACAGTCCCGGTGGAAATGGGTCTGTCCACACAGAGACAAGCAACACACCGTGGTCTCTGTGTGCACTCACGCTGCCGGAGAGTTTTCTCCCATTATTTAGACAACTGTCTGTCCGTTGCTAGAGTATCTGGCAACAAAGACTCCCTTACAGTGTGTGTCTCCCGTGCCAGGGGTGGGGTGCCTTCCAACAGTCAGCACCACACAGGTGAGGAGCTGCACCCCACCCACAGTGAGACCCTTCTCCTCCAAACTCTGCATCCAATAACTTACATTATTCACACCTCAGTGCACACTCAACTGGCTTCGAATAAGTTAAAGCTGAGGGCAATTAGACATAGAGGCTGTTGCCAATCTTTTCCTCCGAGTTACCTGCTTACTAGAGATTCTACTGGTAATGCTAAGAGGCTTCTTAAACATGAATTTAATCTGGAAATGGGTTTACTCCGCTCCCCTACCCAGGCCTAGGGGTAAGGAGCTCAGCCCGAAGATCCCTCTCTTTCCTTGTCCACTACCGAACATGAAGATTGATTAGCTGGTGTTCGGAAAGCTCTTTGACAGAAGCAACAATATACATTCCTGGCATTAATAATGGCCTAAGCTAGTTCTAGATTAACAGGTCCTAAATTCACGACTGCACTTGTGAATAAACCACAAGAACCAGGAGGAAGGAAGAGCACAGCTAATGCCTCAACTTACTAAAGATGTGCTCTCCTGACTACAAAACTCTTTAAGACTCTTACGGTTCCAAAATACATTAACAAAAGTGGGATTTCCATAAAGACCCAGAACATTCAATGAAAAACCAACTAAAACTACTTTCCAAGGTAATGCCTCTCCCCCTCCCCCACCCCGCTGGAGCACATGACCTTAAAAATGGAATTAAACCAACTAGATACTGTAAAAGAAGAATGAGTGAAGCTGGGTTAAACCCTGAGGCCAGAACCACTCGGATCCTTTCAGACAAGAGCATATGCGTGCCTCCGGGCTGGATCCACTCTGGCAGACTGTCAGCACCATATGACCCTGAGCTTGACAGTAAGAGGAGGACAGCAGGCAGTGTAACAAGACAGCAGCAAGTTTAGAGACAGAGGTCACATCAGCGTCTTTCTCTGTCGGAACCAGGAAGAAGTAACAATTAATATAAATACTCAGGATAAATAAAAGTAACTGTGGAATAAGCCAGCCCGCAATCTTGGTAGACACTAGATGGTAGAAAGCTTCTATCTGCAGGCTCCCTATGAGTACAGGCTGGGGAAGAATCAGTCACATCCAGTGGGGTCACCCTGCTCCATCAGACACACTCACTCAGCAAATGTGGGCCTTTGGTGGCCTTGGAGGCGGCATGTGGGCAGGAGGGCCTAGAAGTCACTCTAGCTGTAACACCCAAAAGCAGTCCTCTAGTCACATGACCCCCTGTCATTGCATCCTGCACATCTCTCCGAGGACCCCTCTGTACCATATGACAGTTAGGTCTGTTAGGACAGCACTAGCCAGATGCCAGGAGCAGGCAGGCCCTGTGCTGCGCAGTCTTTCCATTCAGTATTCAGGAGAGAGTATATTCACTCGAAATACTCTTATCACTACCACAAAGGAACCGCTTTACAGGTTTTTACTGAAACAAGCTAAAATAATCCTCAAAAGTTCCTTGATGTGTCACTACAGGTCGTAATCCTTCTTTTCATTTTAGAACATGGCACACTTTGGGGCCAGGCACACAAGACCTGAATCCCTAGTGATGTGAAGGACGAAGACAGTGAGAGGGATGGAGGGTGGGCAGAAGGTCCCAGACAGCGCAGACTGTCAGTCTCGGACGACAGAAAAGAAACCTTGAAAAGCTGTTCTGTCCCTAGAGCCACACTCTGAACCAAGCACATCACAGGCCTTTGCTACGTCTTGTGCACAACTAGTCATCCGCTGGCAGAAGAGGCGCTGGGGACGGCGCACAGTTGTGTGATACTCAAGGACCTTGTTTTACCAGGTCACATTCCTGCTGTGAAACATCAGGTCAACATCTTTGAGACACATCTCTTACAAGAGAATCCAACAGTGCTCTTAGGAGGCAGGATGGGATTTATTTCACAGACCGACTTAGACCCACACACTGTGGAAAATAACTAGGACTTGTAATGTATTCATCACTACTAGTCACCGCCAATGCCCCCCTCCCTATCAGCCACCATGGGTAGGGCTGCAGCAGCTGATAGCTACATGGCCTCCTGCTTTCTGGTCACCCACGGACAGCCCTGGCTGACATGGAATATTCCACTGTCCACATCACACACAGGTGCTTCGGAGAACCCTGTACCCCAACTATTTGCAGACACCACATTGACAATCAGACATGCAGCATTGGACATACTTGTTTAGGGGCATCTGTGGAGGCTCTGTGAACATCAGAATCTCGTGGACCGTCACACTCAAACACCACTGTGGGAATAAAGGACCTGTTAGCAGAGAGCTGATGAGATCCTCGAGCATCAGTCAAGGAGCCCGTTGAGGGTGAAGGACTTTCGTACACGCACACAGCACCTAGCGTGCACCCGGAAAACTCCAGTTCCTCATTATACTTAGAGTGAGAACCCTCAATAGCAGATACCTTGGGCCACTAGCATTCCTGACACAGATGACACATTGTGGAAAGCAATCACTAGCAACATCAATTATCAGTGTGTGGGCAAAGGGACCTGTCTTCTGCTCTGCTGATCACTTGGTCTCTGTCACTGGGCAGCAGGTTGACTTCTGTGGATGTGTGTGTCACACTGCTAGACAGTGCACCCATCTTGCTAAGACTCCTGGCTCTGTCATGACACACAGGTAGCCCGTACAAGACTCGGGCCAGATTTATGCAAAGGTCTGGAGGTGTTTCAGGACACCACTGATCAAACAAGGAGTCTTCATACACGAATCCATAGACTAGCTCTGCCCGTCAGGGTGGGAGTCACTAGGCCGTGAGTGAGAAGAATGTCAGTGTCGATGGTGGCACCTGTAACTCAGTAGCATATCCATTTCTGAGGTCAACTCTCGTTAAAACGAAGATATGCAAATGAGTGCTTCTCAAACTAAACCAAAGAGCCATGCCAGGTACTGAATTGAGGAGATGAGGGTCAACTGAGAGGTAGGCAGATGACACAGTAAAGTTCTGGCAAAGCTGGAACCTAAATATGCCCAGGGTGGCAAAGCTGGAACCTAAATATGCCCAGGGTGACAGGCAGTGGCTAGCAGAAAAGGCTCGGTGCTGTTTAGTCAGCCTCACACAGCCTCGAGTCACATGGAAGAGAGGCTCTCACTGAGGAAATGCTTGGGTCAGGTAGGCCATGGGCATGTCTGTCAGGCAGTATCCTGATCGGTATTGATATAGCAGGATCCAGCCCACTGTGGGCGGACCCATCCCTAGACAGTTGACCTTGGGCTATCTAAGAAAAGCTAATCAAGCAGAAGCCTGTGCGTCAGTGAGCCAGAAAGTAAGCCAGCAAGGGGCATTCCTGCATGGTGTCTGCCTTGAGTTCTTTTCCTCAGTGATGGAGCATGGCACGGAAGTATACGCTGAATAAACCCTCTCCTCTCCCAGTTGTTTTTGTCATAGCATTTGTTATGACACCAAAATGAGACTAGAAAATACCCCTGGCTGCCCCCCCCACACATACACACATACACACACTTGGCACTGGCCAGTCACATGGCACAGGGCTGTGGTACCTGTGTGTGCCCGAAGGTGGGCCCTGAGTTGGCTGGCCTGGTGGAAACTCTTGCCGCACTCCACACAGACAAAGTCTCCCTGGCGGGCCTGTGTCCGTGGTGTCCCTGTTAGTGATGTCCCTGTCAGTGATGTGGTACAACATGGAGAAGAAGAAGAAGAAGAAGGGAAGGGGAGGGAGAGAGGAGGACATCGTTAGTCTGTCCAACATGTCGGTGTGAGAAGCCACCACTGGCTCAGCTGACAGGCCATGTACACAAGACTGCAAGGACACATCAATTACAGTGGGTTAAACAAATGCCCTAGAAACACCCAGGGCTGGCGTCACTGCCAGACTGTGTGCGCCACCCAGATGTCACCTGGCTCTGTCAAGCAGTAACAAATGAGAGTGACATCAGTGTCACACAGATAGTCTTGAGATCCAGGAAGTGACGAGGACCAGAGCTCGCTGTGCCCACAACTACACTCCCAGTGCAGATGCAGAGCAGCGAACAGCAGCCACCCCACTATGACCTCCTACACATCTGCCACTAGCACTGGGAAGGCACAGAGCCTTGGCTGGCGGCAAGCAGCAGGCAGTGGCCCCCACTGTAGGCTGTCCATCAGCAAGGCAGGACAGAGCAACAGACACCCTTCTGCCCTAGCCTGGGTCCTGGGATTCCCTCAGAGCCAGGAGCATGTGGCTTTACCAGGAAAGGGCTATCGAGGATTTCAGCGCCCTTGGTTCCCTCCCCTTCCTGTAATACCTGCTGCAAGGAATCCTGCTCCAGTGTGTGTGTCGTCTCAGTAACACAATGGAGCGGGCGCAGGAAACTGGAACTAGAAAAGGTAGCTTTCTCTGGGGCCACAATTCTCTCTCTCTCTCTCTCTCTCTCTCTCTCTCTCTCTCTCTCTCTCTTTTGGGGGGGGGGGGGGTCAAGACAGGATTTCTCTGTGTAGCCCTGGCTGTCCTGGAACTCACTCTGTAGACCAGGCTGCCTCGAACTCAGAAATCAGTCTGCCTCTGCCTCCCAAGTGCTGGGATTAAAGGCATACACCACCACTGCACAGCCGGCCCTGTGGCCACAATTCTTTCACATGTTTTCCTTTGCCTGTCTGCTTACATCCCTACCATCTGACAGGTAACACTTCAAGGCAAACAGAAAGGACACGAGAACACCTTCAGCACACCTCCAGGACTGTCCCCTGGGTCCCCAAGCTCAACAGATAGGAGCTACATAAACCACATCCCATTCCTTATTGTGCAGATGAGGAAAATGAGTCTGCATGGAGACCTGCAGACTCAGGTTCTGTATTCCCTGTAGACTTACTCGGGAACACACGAAAAACACTAAGAATGACCAAGAAGCCACTGACACTAACAGATAAGTGCTCATGGTGGAAGGGGAAGATGATCCGTGGGAAAGGCCACAGGTCCTGGGTGAGCAGCATATGCCACCTGTCCTCTTTCTAACTCTTGATTGAAACAATAATTTTCTACATGTTACCCTATAAATACAGGAAAGAAAAGTAAGACTGTGTCAGACTGCACAGGGCAGACAATGGAAAAGCAACCCACAAGGCAGAAGGCCACCTGCAGAAAGGAGTCTGTGCGGTCTACGCCCCCAGAGACAAAGCCAGGCAGGCACTCTGGAGCACGGAGAATCCTGGGCAGCGGAGCTCAGCCCAGTTAGCAGCCCTGGATTCTGCAGGTTAGTGTCCTGCATCCGCCTCGGGCCACGAGGCTGGCGTACAGGGAGCCCATGGGGAACCATACTGCTTTCTAGGACCGCTCAGTCAGGAAAGTGATCTTGTCCCCTTCATGTTCTACCGAGCTCAATGCCTGAGAGCCTTCTGCTTTCATCCCTTCTAGAATGTTCCGGGTATACTTCATGGCATCAAAACACTTCATCCAAGTGGTGCCACACACAGAGGCACCAAGTGATGACACAGACAGGGACAACAGCTGCCCCGCCACAGCTCACCTCAGTTACCATCAATCTTCCCACTGCTGTCCACTTCCTATGCGAGCCACAGGATGCATTCTCTGAACCAGCACACGCAGCCTCACACAAACACACACAGTCCCACACATGCTAACACACACACCCACACACCCCACACACACACTAACACACACAGTCCCCCACACACTAACATGCACACACACACACACACAAGCCCCACATTAACATACACACCCCCCACATCTGCCAGCACATTCACTTTACTATTTTAAGAAAGGACTCGTGTTCATGACAGCCACAGATACCACCCCCAAGCTGCTGTACAATTTTGAGTTACGAAAAAATATCTTCCATATGAACAGAAGACTACCTTTGGTGCAAAAAGCTGTGACCTGCTTCCCGAGAGCAAGCGCAGGCTGCAGGAGACAGCAGTGTCCACAGTGAGCAAGCAGCCCTGGTCATGCAGAGAGACACACAGCCTGGCCACGTTTCTCATTACCTTGTGATGTGTGCTATGTAAGAAGGAACACAAGGCCAGGAGGGGACTCGAAACAACGTGACAATCGTGGCTGTCATATTCTTAGTATAGATGATTTTTTAAGTTCTAATAAGGAAGTACATGCACATTATTTTATCTAGAATTATCTCCTTTCCCCGCCTGAAGTCTGTATTGTCATGTAATCCAAGCGGGTCAGACTGGAGACACAGTGACTTTTTATTACTACTGAGTTAACAAACCACTTCTGTCACAGCCCGTGTTTCCAGACTCTGGTGAATGCAGTGGGGTTTGTTCTGACAAGCTGGGTGCAGGCCCCTGAGGCAGCAACAGCTGCCCTTCTATGTTCTGCTGGAGAAGTGGAGGCTCCACAGCCCACCCTACACAAGCATCATTCAGGCCATCCAAAGTCAGCAGCTACTGCGCAGACACACAGAGCAGCAGGCTCCAGAAGAGGTGGGGGAGCAGGGCTTTCAAAGAAAGCTGTTTTTTACGGTAGAGGGCCTGCCTTCACAACCTAAGGCTCTAGGAAAACAACCTGAAGCTATGTGCTCACGAGGTAGTCTTCCATTCAAATAGAAGATATTTTTGAGTAACTCAGAATTTTACAGCAGCCAGTGTATGGTATCATTGGCTGCCTAGCTCACTGAGGTATACATTGGTAGGTCAAGAGCCATACGTGTTACAGAAGCCACCAGGGGGTAACTAGTTCAAATAGTTACTGCCTGGCTCAGTCACTAAAACATGGTGTAAACATCCATGTCAGCTGCAAGAGGTCAGGAGAACACAGAAGAGCTCCGCGAACTAGCCAGTCTGACAGGCGGCTTTCCTACTGTGGGCTCCAAGAGGATTTTCTCCGAAGAACGGAGGGCAGCTTCCTACCCACGGCTAGCCACATGGCCACTTCACATGACAGAGACAATCTGTAACAGCACAGGGCTGCGGGGCCCAAGAACCACTCACACAGCCACAACTGAGAAAGCAAAAGGGGAACCTCACCAGCCACAGACACACCCCCAAATCAAGTAAGAACCAGCAGGCTCTCCAACACCCACAGACACCCGCTGTTACTAAGTGGGGTCCCACAGCCCTGCAGCACAACCTAACAGTCTCCCGATGCCCTACATCTGAGGCACTGGATTATAATGACAGCTGCCTCAGAGTAATGAAGCCGTTCCTCTGGAACCAACGCACCTCTCAAGGAAGGGCTGTGTGCTGGCTGGTTCTGTGCCAACTGGACCCAGGCTGGAGTTAGCACAGAGAAGGAAGCTTCAGTTGGGGAAGTGCCTCCATGAGATCTAGCTGTAAGGCATTTTCTCAATTAGTGATCAAGGAGGGAGGGCCCCTTGTGGGTGGTGCCATTCCTGGGCTGGTTGTCTTGGGTTCTATAAAAAAGCAAGCTAAGCAAGCAAGGGAAGCAAGCCAGTAAGGAACATCCCTCCATGGCCTCTGTATCAGCTCCTGCTTCCTGACCTGCTTGAGTTCCAGTCCTGACTTCCTCTGGTGATCAACAGCAATGTGGAAGTGTAAGCTGAATAAACCCTTTCTTCCCCAACTTGCTTCCTGGTCATGGTGTTTGTGCAGGAATACAAACCCTGACTACAACAGGCTAGGACCACAGGAATAAGCAGAGAGTGGAGTGATTTGGTTTTTTGATGTGGGGTCCTGCTTATATACCAAGGCTGTCCTTGAATTTACAATCTTCCTGTCTCTCTTTATCTGTATGTCTTGACTTTATCTTACCCGGCTCTCTCTGCACTTCCCCATGTTATACATGTTAAGTGAAAGCAGCCTTCCATTTACATTCAAGAACAGGGCCATGATGCAGGGTTATTGTATCCAAGACATATACAACTGGAGGAGGAAAATCTACTGGGAAGTTCTCGTGAATGCTACCAGCTGCTGAAACTCCAAACATCTGTGTGAAAAGCTCCAAACCAAAGACCTCACGCCTCTCATCAGCGCATGAGCAAACTGACTGACACCACAGCGCATGAGCAAACTGACTGACACCACAGCGCATGAGCAAACTGACTGACATCACTGCCCACCCGCCCCCCTCCTCCTCCTCCAGACTGTGTGTGAAAGGTCCATGTGATACATAAATCAATGTTGTCGTTAGATTTGGGCCACATTCTTAAAATACTATGTATAGGTAACAATTCCAAACTCTCAAAGGATCCCAAATCCAAAACCCAACTCGGCCCAAGTACACGGAGACTTGACCAGCATTGCTGTTAGCTGTGAAGAATGACACAGAAGGTGGGATGGAATGGAAACACTATTAAGTTCTGCTCGAGGAATCAGAGGGCAGCTCAACCCTCCACTCTGTATGCCTACATCCATCTCCTGCAAGACCCTGCCTGCAGGGTATCCTTATGTATTATTTATACACAAGTGAAAGACTTACTAGTCCCTTCAATAGACAAGCACAGTGAACGTGTGCACCAATGTTTGGTAAAGTGATGTGCTGTGAGGTCAGGTCTGTGTGCTTATGTCAAGTTGCAGAACAGAGCAAACAAGTGGGTTTCTAATTTACCATCCACAGAAAGGGAACAGTCAAAGACTGCTGGCCCTAACACACAGCATCTGGAGAGGGAGACTTGTTGAGATCTAGGGAAACCAGGTCAAGAGGAGGCAGCAACTTGCTAGCGTCTGTCCCGAAGGCTCAGGCAAGAAGGTAAGCACACCATGACCTTCAGAGAGGAGAGAGCCCACCCTTCTTACCTCTGTGCTCAGGCCCAGGGCTGCTGACACCCCAGCCCTGGTAGAGTGTAGCGAAGTCCTTTGGAATGTACGTCTTAAAGATACTGAGGATGTCCAAGCGTTTCTCCTGCCCCTCAGCTGCCGGCTCCGGCTTGGTAGAGTGTAAGGTGGGAGGTGCACCAGGTGGGGCCTGCAAGGCCGCATCCCCTCTGGAGCCCGCTGCACAGGTGGCTAGTGTTCTCAGCTCCTGGGCCGCCTTCACAGGGGGTTCTCGGGGAGGTAGAGGAGAGCCTCCTTCGCCTGTCGAGGGAGGCTGACCCTGAGGCTGGGGACTGAATTTGGCTTTCAGAGAGTCTGGGGCACTGTGCTTATTTGGAGGGGTAAAGCCAGTCCCCACTGCAGGGACCCCGAGTTTCTCCACTGGTTTGCTATTGGCTGAGGGCTGGGCACCAACACGGGTTATAACTGAGGGTGTGGGGGTGGCACTTCTGCTGAGGCCCCCACTGCCTGGGGAAGGTGCCAACCTGGAGCTGGCCTCCTGTTTGGGTTTGGCCAGGGGCCCCTGCACTGTGGCACTGGGAGGCTCCTGGCCATGGCCGGCTCTGGTCTGTCGGTATCCGTCGGGGCCTGAGGCCCACAGAGCACAGGGGCTCCCAGAATGGCTCTCCTTATTCTTAGGCATGCTAGCGGCTTTTGTGGTCACCCCAAGGGGAGAAGAGCTGCCCTTTGATCCTGGTACCCCACCTGGCACCTGGGTACGGGCAAAGCGAGAAAGCAGCAGGGGCTGGCACTCCTTGCCCCCAAGAGCAGGTGGAGGGCCCGTGCGCCCACTGCGAGCAAGGAAAACCAGGTTGCTGCGAATGCTCTTGTGGCCACTAGGCTGAGTCCAAGGAGGCGCTACAGAGCTGCAGCTGACCCTGTGCCAGATGCGCTTGTGCATCCACAGGACCTCGGGGTAGTAGGTCTTGTGGTTACAGTAAGGACACGGGTGAATGACCAGGGCCGCCTGCAGGGAGCACGCTTCCTTACCGCTGGGCTCATCCCGGCTCGACCTCATGCTCAAGTCCAGTGGCACCAGGTCGGGGGCGGACGCCCGCTTTCCTGACTCACAGTGCTCCCTGTGCAAATCGGACAGCTTTTCCTTAGAATGCCCAGCCTGGCTGTCCAAGGTGTGCTGCAGGCTAGTGATTTCCATGCTCGAAGGGAAGTCTACCCGGTCAGTAGTGCTGGGCACCTCCTGCTTGGGGCGAAATGCCGGCATCTTTAAGTCAAGAGAGCATCTATGTTGCTCGGGACCCTTGGCGGTCTCTCTGCTGCTGTTTTCAAGTATGGACACAGATGGCTGTCCAGATGGCGTGGCAATCCCCACCTTGGGCTCGATGGTGTCTTCCTCTGGCGGGTTATTTCCAAGTTTGTGACTCTGGTCTCCGTTGGAGAGCGCGGTGGGTGCCACCTCTCCAGAAGAGCAGCGGCGGCATGGCTGGCCCCCTGCAGGATGCAAAATGTAAAAGAAATTGAGGGCTGGTGAGAGGGATCACTGGGTAAAGACACTTGCTACTTGCTGCCAAGCCTGAAGAGAAGATTCTGATCCCTAGATCCCACACTAAGCAAGAAGAACCCCAGGCCCACATGGGTCACAAGGGGGACACTGACGCCCTCAAGTCATCCTCTCATCTCCGTGGGCATCCTGTAGCATGGGCGCAGTTCCGTACACATACACAAACAACAGTAATAACTCTAAAGAAGAGAGGAAAGAGCTCTAACTGCAACCACATGGTACTCTGCACGCTCTAGAACTCTCTGCGAGGAAGGCACTATGCGATCCAAGGTCACCACAGAGAATTAGTGGTAAAAGCCAGAAGGGAGGCCCCCAGGACCCTGGGAACACAGAAGAGGAGGAAACAGTTTCCAGAACCCCAGTGCCAACCTCAGACACTGCAGCTACAGGGAAACCAGCTTAACCTAGTGACTCCGCATCCTGAAGGCCACTCTTCAACTCTAAAATCTGATATTAAGTCCCCTTCCAAGGCCTGTGCGCATGCACACAGGCTCTGTCACTCTCTCTAACTCTGCAGTGTCACCTATGATCACCAGACAGGTGAACGAATCCTGGGGGTAGCACTAAGCTTGGGTTCCCACTGCTCTTGGGGAGCTCAGTACACTGGGGGGAAGGGTAGCCTGCGGGCTCCACACCCAGCCCCCTGCCTAGACAGGGCCACATGCCAGCTTTCGGGCGCCGAGGTGAGGACCAGGCTCTGCTGTCAGTATGGCAGGGGAACAGGACATGGCTCCGCCATGTCTCCTTTAAATGTGTACTGGAGTCCTAGGTTTACTCACATCTGGGCTGAATCTTCAGGAAGTGCCCTGCAAATGTGTTCACTAGGGAACACCAGGCTCTTTACCACCAATGAGGCCATGATGGTCTTCAGCTCACAGCCCTAAAGCTTAGAGCACACTGACACGTCAGGCGTATCAGGTGGGATGCAGGTATGTACTCGGTTTTTTTAAAGACATTTCCGTGTTTTTAGAGATGCAAAGTGGAAATTTTATCATAAAAAAACGATCTCAAAGGACTCTTTGTCAGAGCAAGAAAGCAGCCATCACAGAAGGTAGGGGGTCCCAAAAGAGAAGGAGCAGAAGAAAGCAGCCATCACAAAAGGTAGGAGGTCCCAAAAGAGGAGGAGCAGAGCGCACACTCCTGTCCAAGGAGATGGGGGGTAAGCAGGTAGTCTCCTAACAACCGTGCCAGAACATGGAGGTCAGCAGAGCTACGCGTTGGTAAGATGGGATGGGACAGCCATAATCTCACTCTGGTCAGCTCCTGAGAGACACGGGCACTGTTCTGAGCCCATGCCAGAATGGCTCAGAAACCACACTGCAGATACCATGGCCATAATCCTGAATGTAGATACCATTAGACTTTGGGCAAGCAAGAAAAAAAAAAAAGGAACATGAAGAAGTTGAACCAGGGTTCTTAGAGGTGATGGCAAAGACTCACACTGCGCTGGGAGGACGCTGGCACATGTGACGGGTACAGAGACCACAGCTCTCCGCAGGAACCCCAGAACCATGGCTCCTCGGTAGGGGACCATTCCTCCTCAGTGGAAATGGGACCAGGAGAAGACCCTTACATTGTGATGCCCTGAACTGAATGGTGGCCTATTGCACACCAAACAAAAGCTTTCCCCTCTAAGTTGACTTCCATGGGGCATTTTACCACAACAGAAGTGGAAACCAGAAAGATACAGTGCTGATTTCAGCTCTCTCCTTCCAGGGAAAAACCAAGAACCTGACTAGTTAGTATTCCCAGTCTGAAGCATCCACCCTGAGTGACATTCTCTTTGTGAAACCGAACACTTCTGAATGGTTTATTATTCAATTTCAGAGGTTTGGCCCCACCCACATGTCCTGAGTGACTATCCTCCTTCCACCCACAGGATGACACAGGAGAAACCTGGGGGTGCGTGAGTGAGTGTGTGCGTGGTTTGTCACACCCCAGATTCTCAGCTCAAACACAGAAGCAGGGAACAGAGGCCACTCTGGAGCTCAGGATGTGTGAGACATGCAGGGTTTGAAAACCATAAGTTCCCAAGCAGGCAGAGCATAAGCCACCCTGCTCACCTCAGCACCACCAGGTTGGGGACACATCTGTGCCTCTTGAGTATTCTCCATGACAACAGAACACACAGAGGCCCCTAAGTAGGTTACTCGGTACATTTGTGTACTGAGTCCTTGACGCATATGTGAACTTGGCTTGCCAAATACTCGGAACAGCCAAGGGCTTGAACTGCTCGAGGGCCGGGGGCTGGTGGCTATCAGACACACCAGCAGGATAAAAACACAATCAGCAACCATCCGTGCACATCAGCAGTGTTCTTCCTGAGGCACAGTTTTTAAATAATATGCCATGGGCTTAGCAGTGTACTATAAAAGCCCGTGTATGGTGTGACTTCCCTCATGAGAGGGTTCTAAGCTGAAAATTCAGGAGATAAGAAGAGGCCTGGACAAGCAGTTGCTCCAGTCTTGGGGTCAAGGACAATGTGGCTGACTCAAAGTTTGTGGATAAAGTTTGTGGAACCTCACAAAAGAGGGGAGGATGACAAAATGCCAACCATACACACAGTGCTCCACTGCTTCACCCATCCACACAGCGCCTCACCCACCCACACAGCGCCTCACCCACCCACACAGCGCCTCACCCACCCACACAGCGCCTCACCCACCAACACAGCGCCTCACCCACCCACACAGCGCCTCACCCACCCATGAAGCGCCTAAACACACAGGGCTCCACAGCCTCACCCACCCATACCATGACCACAGCAAGGAACAAAGGCCAAATCCTTCACTGGCAGCACAGAAGGCACAAGCCTGGAAACTGGCAGGATAAAACTACAGAAAGAAAAACAGAAATACCAAGAGGAGAAAGGGAAGGCTAAAGTATGTGCCATGTGAACCACCCTAGACTCCAAGGACAGCACTAGACACTTGCCCTGAGGTTCAGATCAAACGAAAAGCATTTGGGCCACAATCCTGGATGACCTCAAACAGCGAAACCCACAAGTCGGAATCCAAACTCCAAGCAGCTTAAAATTCTGAAACATCAAAATCCTCAAACTTTTAATTCTGGGTTAGAATTACAAACTGCCGTGGCCATGAGACAGCTCATTGTTGAGTCAAGGGTTCCAAGTAAAGCGTGACAGGAGAGTTCAATCCCCAGGGACACGGGGAAGGGGAAGGCTGGGTCCCTAAAGCTGTCCTCTGGCCTCCACATGTGAATTCCATAGCATGTGCAGAGGTTGTATGCATGCACTCACACATATGCACACACACATACACAAACACACACACACACACACACAGAGACAGACAGACAGAGAGACTTAAAAATTCTAAAAAGCAAACAAATAAAATTGTCTGAAAGACATTTATTTACACTCTCGAAGGAGGATTTTTTGTGAGACATATAGAAAGAGGACACTGCAAAGACCTCTTTTTACCACAATCCAAGTCATGAGAATATATGTATATACGTATACTCATAAGCATAATCAAGCTACACTAAGGCATGTTATAAACACACAGACCATGTTCATTAAGAAATCCAAAAGGGCGATGTGTGATTCCCACAATGGTCACCCCGGCATCAGAAACTGCTCCTCCACATCTGGAGAGAGAGCATCTCTAAAACGCAGACCAACAGCGCTCATCTCTTCCTTCACCAAGGACCATTCAGGATCACTCACGCACCCCATGTGTTCAAAGTGAGTTCTGCATTAGAAAAGTTCTGTCAACTCTGCAAAATGCATTAAACCAACATGTCCTCCTAAGGTCTCCATACGACGGAGGGACCTAGTTCTGGGAACAGCATGAAGATGGAAACAGCACAGTGAAGGACTAGAAATCAGTGGGGTAAACTAAAAAGGGAACTTCAATTTGTCAATCAGCACAGTGGACTGGGCGGCCCCGCCCACAGTCAGGAAGGGGCCATTTTCAATGTCTCAAGTCCTGAGTGTCCACAAGGTCTTCTCACTTCAAGAAGAAGGCTCAGCTTAGAGGACAGACTCACAGACACACCACTCGGCCCTTTTTCTGCAATCACTGTGGTCTGATGAGACTGGCAAACACCCTGCCCTCCCCCAGGCCTCTACACTGTCTTGGGCCAATGGTGTGCCGCCCCTGCCCTTGGTTCTGAAGGTCATTGAGTTGGGCCAATGGTGTGCCGCCCCTGCCCTTGGTTCTGAAGGTCATTGAGTTGGGCCAATGGTGTGCCGCGCCCCTGCCCTTGGTTCTGAAGGTCATTGAGTTGGGCTAGTGGTATGCAGCCCCACCCTTGGTTCTGAAGGTCACTGAGCTGGGCTAATGGTGTGCAGCTACACCCTTGGTTCTGAAGGTCATTGAGTTGGGCCAATGGTGTGCCACCCCACCCTTGGTTCTGAAGGTCACTGAGCTGGGCTAATGGTGTGCA
>JADRCD010183324.1:0-16285 GCA_019843815.1 Montemys delectorum
GGTGCACGCCTTTAATCCCAGCACTTGGGAGGCAGAGGCAGGAGGATTTCTGAGTTCGAGGCCAGCCTGGTCTACAGAGTGAGTTCCAGGACAGCCAGGGCTACACAGAAAAACCCTGCCTCGGAAAAACAAAAACAAAAAACAAAAAACAAAACAAAAAACCAGAAATGATCATCTGTGTGGCTCAAGCACTGCACTGTTCACCGGAACCTGGCTTCCCTGTCAAGCTCCCACAGCACCCACTAACACTTTAGCAGCTGCACGGAGCCCAGAGTTGTATTTCTCTGATGCCTGTAGCCATCCCAACTGGCTTCCCTCATGGAAAGTTCCCAAGGAATGAGGACAGTGTAGGCAGAAAGTGCGCAGAGCTTGTGTTGTGCTGAGTGGCTGTGGCTGCTGCTGCCGCCTGAATGCTTAGAGATGCTTTTCTGCAAATGTCACTTGCAGAGGTGTGGAGGGGCAGAAGCACGGTGGCTTCCTGTCCCCTTGCCCTTCCTCATGTCCCCTTGCCCTGCTTCATGGCTGTTGCTATGACCGCAGTGATGGCACTCTCTTCCTGAGCTGAGCCACTGGGTCATCTGACCCGTCACCCTAGAGGCCAAGGGTGTTAATTTTTTCATCCCTTCCAAAGAAGTCACAGGATGGTTAACTGCACACCAGTTCCTGCGGCTGAATGCTCAGTGGTAACCCTGGCTTGGCGATCTGAGAGGAGATGGTCAAGGAGCCACCATGAAGGATGCAATGGTCTGTCATGACATCACTGCCCCGAGCACAGCGATGTAAGCTTGCCAGAGAACTAAGCAGAGGAAACTGGCAGGGGAAGTTTCCGGTCTCCACACTGCCCAGAGATGGGCAGACTTTTACTTAAGTCCAGTACTTACTTTGTCTAGTAAGAAGACGTACGTGGTTACCAGCGGACTCAGCTCAGGAATCTGGCTCTCAACCCCCAGAAGAACGTGCTCCACAAAGAGGGCAATGAAGAAAATGTGATTCCACAGGGCTCTGTCAAGAGAGGGGTATTATCCAATGAGTTCTGACAGAGGAAGCCTGAGATATGAGAGAACAGAGCAGGAGCTGAGCAACGGATAGGAGACTAGGCCAACTGGAGGGCGCTTTCCCTGTATACACAGCAGTGTGTTACAGACAAGCTCCCCACTCTTCTACATGCCAGGCTCAGGGAAGAAGTGTCAAAAGTTCAGTGCTTCAATGCACATTGGTCCTGCAAGCGCACACAGCACAAGGGACTGTCTCCTGACCTTGATAGCCTGCCCCTTCCCCACTTGCCATGACTGCCCCTGGGGTCCCTTCTACTTTGCCTACTTTATCCACTTCCTACCACTCCCAGGACCATTTTCTTCCCGGGTCTTTAGAACCAAATGAGATACCTAGCACTTGAGAGAGGGCCCACCATTAAGCAGGTAAATGAGGTTAATGTCACTCCTGTTCCAGAAAGGCCTGTCCATCTTCCTCATTTATGCTGTAGGGTTTGGCAGGTTCTAGGGGTGAGACAGGCAAAGTGCAGAAAGGCAGGCTCCTGCTGCTCACCTGACCTCCTGGATGACAGATCTGACCATGCTCCCACTGTCACGAAAGTACCCTTCTGAACAGACAAGCTCCAGTGGCGTGGACAGGTTCTTAACGAGCTGTAACCAAACCTTGGGGCTTGGCTTCAGGATGTCTCCCTTGAGCATTTCAGCACAGGCCATTGCTGCAAACGCATCCAGTGTCTGCAACAAGAACTGGCATGTGACGGAAGCAGGATGCTCTTCTCTACCACCTCCCCTGAGACACCCTGCATCCCAAGTCCCAGCGCGTTCTGGGGTCCAGGCTTGAAACCTACTAGGACATGACTCCGTAAGCCCTCTGCTCCCCAGATGGAATCTAAAGCTCTCACTGAGGGCAGGCACAGGTGGCCTTCCCCAAAGGGACACACACCATTTCACACCCAGCCAAGTTGTGCTTCTCTGCTGCTTGACTCAGGCTGCTCAGAACCTGGGGGTGGATGGTCAAAATTCTGGAGAAGTTCTGTAGCCGGGTCCGGAAGTGCTGATAGGCAAGGTGCACCCAGGGCAAGGAGAGCCCTTCTTCAGGTGTTCCTGAAGCCACTTGGAGCTCACTGAGGCAGGACCACAGGGCCATCTGCAGAAACTGGAGACAAAAGAATTTTCAGTACATAATTATACATGATAAAGACATGATTTCCTATGGAAAATCATAAATATTCAAAGGTGTAGAAAAGAAAATTGGAAAGTCCCCTGGTTGCTTTTTGGTGGAATCTTATAGACACATTCCCCTTAGGGTAGCCTAAACTGGTGTGCTGTTAGCCTTGTGTCAACTTGACACAAGCTAGAATCATCTGAAAGGAGGGAACCTCATTTGAGAAAATGCCTGCCTAAGACCCAGCTATAGGACATTTCTTATAGGACTTCTTGGAGAGGGCCCAACCCACTGTGGCCAGTGTCGCCCCTGGGCTGATGGTCCTCGGTGCTGTATAAAAGCAGGCAGGGCAAGCCAGTAAGTGGCACCTCTCTGTGGCCTCTGCATCAGCTCCTGCCTCCAGGATCCTGCACGGCTTGCGTTCCTGTCCTGACTTCCTTCAGTGACAAACAGTGAGATGGAAGCATAAGCCAAGTACACTGTCCCCTCCCTGATGCACTCTGGTCATGGTGTTTGCTGCAGCAACAGAAACCTTCCCTAAGACAACTAGGGTCGCTTTGTTCCCCTATTTTTTACTCAGTGTTACATTTTAAACACTCCTCCAACACTAGTCAATGCAGATAACATTATTTTAACGGTTGACAAGCACTCATATTGAAAACTCCACACTTTAACCCGCCCCTCCTTTATTCTTATTGATTTGAGGAAAAAAAATGGTTTTTTTGGTTGTTTTTTGTTTGTTTGTTTTGTGCAGAGATTTTCTGTGTAGCACTGCCCTGGAACTAAGTATGTGGGTCAGACTGCCCTCAAATTCACAGAGATCTACTTGCCTCTGCCTCACCAGTACTGGATTTGAAGTCATGTGTCACCACATTTAGCCCAGGGTTTTCCTATGTAGTGCAGGCTAGCCTTGAACTTTACAATCTTTTCTTGGTCTTTTGGATCCTAGGATTATAGGAGTGTAACATCATATTTAGCTCTCCCTCTATTTCTATTTTCCAAATTAAATTGTTTCTAATTCCATATTCTTAGAAACCAAACTGACAAGAGCATCCCTGCATCAGCCCCCATCTCAAACAATGTTCACACTGAAGAAGAAGAAGGTGTTGATACGCTCTCGTCACTGTCATTTGAGGGACCGTCATCGGGTGATCCACACGTCTTTGCCTCTGCCTTTACAACATTAAGTCTTATCTTTAAAAAAGTTAGTTTTTTCCTTAATACTTTATAATTCTTTATTTTTATTTATACATGTGTGTGCACATGCACATATAGACAGGTACCCAGATGAGGCAAGGCCAGAGGAAGGGTTTGGATCCCCCTGAAGGGAGAAATACAGGCATTAGTGAGCTGCCTGATGTGAGTGCTGGGAACCAAACTCAGATCCAGTGGAAGAACAGTGAGCACTCAACCCCGGAGTCATCTCTCCAGCCGTGGAGCCGTCCTTTCCAGGGCAAGGACTAGGTTTAATGCCTAGTGTCTCACACTGCCACACCCACACTCTGATCAGCTTTGTTAAGTAAATATGTAAGGATGGCACTAAGAACTGTTTACATTGTATTACCTTAATGGCAGGACTGAACCGATGCCACATCTAGGCATCTAAGATTGTTTCTAACCCCAGGTGGCTTATAAGTTTAACAAATCAAACAAGGCTAAATTCTTAATGATTCCTAGGTAAACTGCATTCACTTTTGGCCACGGTACTTGTAGTATGCTCTCAAATTTATATCTATGCAGCAAAGTGGGAAGGTTTTAGAGAGTCCAGTGCATCAACTGTTCCAGTGAATTTCGTTCTTGATGTCGTGTAGCCCAGGCTGGCCCTGAACTTACTATGGCCTTGAAGTTCTGTTCCTCTAGCTTCTACCGCCACTATGCGGCAGCTGTGGTGAGATCTTAGAGCTCCAAATGACACAAGGTTTGGTTCTAGAAGGCAGAGTAGAGGCTGAGGGCCTGGCCCTGAGTGTTCCATGCAGCTCTGTGTCTGTCCTCGGGGATGTGCTCCTGCCTATATTATGTAAGCTCCACTCTTAACCCTGACTCCACACCTACCCTTAACTCCTCCCATGAAGACACTCTCATGGTCAAGAGCAGGAAGTCCTTTAAGTAGCTCTGCAGGAGTGCCTGCTGCTGGGCCACAGGGAACTGAGCAAGAAACATGCCCAAGGGAGTTTTCTGGAAGATTTCCACGAACTTCTTCGATAATCCTACAGAGAGGAAGACAGAGAGGCATGATGAGCAAGAAGAAGCTGAGTCTACAGAAGAAGTTACTGCCCCCAAAAGGAGCCATTATATCCAGGCTGGAGAGATAGCGGCTCTGTTGAACTGGCACCCAGCAATAACATGGCCCTCAAACAAAGAGGCAGAACCAATGTTAAAGTTGGTTCACAAAGACCCGGGAGAGAAGAAAACACCCGGGAGCTGCATCTGTGTTGCACGGCTTGCGTTCCAGGTGAGGAGGAAGGAGGCTGCTCCTTGAGCAGAGCCCCGCCTTCCCACAGCTCTGGTCACATGCTGCCCTAGACAAGCAGGGGCAGATGGACACTAGTCATAGGACAGGAAGGTGCTTCCTCAGGAGAGACAGCAGATGTAGATCTGGAAACCAAGGTCAGTGCGGAGTGGCTGCACCAGCCTCTGGTGAGCGCTAAAACAGCTTTTCAAAGATATTTGGCTGCCATTTTTTATAGACAGACAATGACCAAATCTCTCCCATGTGACAGCAGGGTACTTTGTGATGAGGAGGACCTTGTGGCTCCATAAGGAGGAGGATGCTTTGCACCGGCTGCCAGCACTTCCTGATAAAGTTCCCAATGGGGACATCTCCTAAGGCTGCCTGCCACTGTGCTATCTAGGAGGCTCAGATGAATAACCTTCCTCCATCAGGAAGCCAACTCTTTCTCTGATGTGACATTTTGTCATGCATCCCAACAGTGACTAAAGGTCACTTTAAAGCCTATCCTTGTCTTGTCACCTATAGACTTATAACCCTTGATGGAGACTTGCCCCTTCAACAAAATTTTAATTTATGGTTATATGTATTTGTTCATACACATGCATGTAGTGTGATTTATTTTGTGCATCTGGCCCTTTAAAGCATCCCTAGTTGCTGGTCAACCGGCCCTTTAGGAATTCTTAGCTATTAGAACTGTTTGTCCCCAAGACCATCAGTGTCGGTTGCCTCTTAGATTTCTGGGAACAGGGTAAGTTTTTAAAAGCCAGCTGAGACAGAGAAAAGGGGAGGAGGGGCCGCCAGAGTGAGAGGAGAAGGCAGTTGGTACCGAAGACATTGTTAGGAGACAATGAGCCAGGAGAGGCTGAGCTGAGCAGACAGGCTGCAACAGTTGTAGCTTGGAGCTGCTGGTATTGGGAACTGGGAGAAGGCAGGGTTAAGCAGACTGTTGGGGAGCAGAGGGAGGAACGGTTGGGAGAAAGCTCAGGAGGGACTGGGCTGGAAACTGGGAGAAGGGCTAGCAGGGAGTTGAGAAAATTGGTTATTGTTTGTAAAACACACACACACACACCCCAAAAGCACTTTACACATGCACTCATGTCCCACAGCGCATGACGGGACAACTTGGGCAATCAGTTCTCACCTACCACGTAGGTCCTAAGGATTGAACTCAGGTTATCAGGCCCGACAGCAGGTCCCTTTACTCACTGGGCCATATTGTCAGTCCTTTAACAGAAATTTTTAAAATGGAAAATGATAGACTGGAGACTACTCCACATCTAGAGGATTAAAACTAAAACCTCCAAAACTGTCCTGCCTTGAACAGGTTAATCCATCTGCAGGGCCTTGAGGTGGCCGCCTTACCCTCAGTGTCTGTGATATAATGAGCGTGCACCCAGAGCTCCTCCAGGTAGTCCCTGATCCTCCAGCTGAAAGGGACAGCATTGCAGGCATCCTTGAGCAGGTTCATGTGGCTCTGCACCAGGATGAAGGACATCTCATTGTTGGACCTGCAGCAAGGCAAATGAGATTCATGCTCCTGGTGAGATGGAGTATGACTCTGGCTTCTGCGCACAACTGACACCAGCCCTCAGTCCTGAGAGAGAGGCTGTGCTGGGATGGCTCTGTACTGGAGCACTGACCTATGTGGGTGATACGCTAGTCAGCATTTCAGTACAGGAAGGAAACAAGGATAGAGACATGGGGTGGGGAGGGGGGTAGAGAGATGGCAGTCAAGTCATACTGTGCAAGCATGAGGACCCACCTGAGTTTAGATTCCTAGCACCCCTTTTTGAAAAAGTGGGTACAGGTGTACACACTTGAAATCCCAGTGCTGGGAAGGCAGAGATGAGGAATAATCCCTAGTCTTGGCTGTCCAGCCCATAGGTAAGCTTCAGATGAGAGAATGGCTCTCAGAAAATAAGGTGGAGGATGGGAGAGATGGCTCGGCAGTTCAGAGCACATTCTCCTCTCTCAGAAAACCTAAGTTCGGTTCCTAGCATTCATATCAGATGGCTTATAACCACATGTAGCTCCAGCTCCAAGGGTTGTTCTCACCTCTGTGAACAACTATGTAAAAGACACACACCGCACACATACACACACAAACACGCTCAGACATGCACACTCACACACACCACACACACCTTTAAGGAAAGGTGTAGAGTGATGAAGGAAGAGAGCTGGTACTGCCCTTGGCCTCCACATGCATGCACACTTATGTGCATATGCCCATAAAATTAACAAATTTTTAAAATAAAATTTAAAAAATAGTGTTGTAGGTCATAGGATAGCAGGGGGGTTTTTAGGCCGAGGATTCTGCTATGAAGGAACTCAAAGGAAACCCCTATCTACAGACAAAACAAAAAGTGGAAGCAGGAGACAATTAAGGTACCCAACTTTGTATGGCAGAGCCAGGCCATCTGTGCCCTCTGTGCCTGCCCCGTGCACAGGAGTCTGAGCATAAGCTTAAAGACTTGTCTGGTGAACATCAACTGCACACTATACTTAAGTAAGTGCTTCCGTCAGCCATCCAGCCAAGAGCTGGAGAGATGGTGTGGTAGTTCCGAGTGCTTGCTGCTCTTCCAGAGGACTAGCGTTCCGTTCCCGATACCCACACTGGGTTGCTCACAACTGCTTATAACTCTAGTTCTAGGGGAACTGACAGCCTCTTCTGGGCTCTATGGGTACCCACACATGATGCACCTATACATCTTTCTATATTCCATTCTTTTATGTACTTCGTAGTAGCTTATATCCTGGAGCCTCACAAGGTCAGGCCCTGGATGGAGACTAACCAGGGAAGGCAGGCGAAGTACAGGCTCTGCTGCTGAGCTCAGCATCTTGGCACAATAGACCCTAGTGTCCTGAACTATCACATGTGCTCTCAAAGTAGGCTAATGGGACAGTAGAAAGTGACCAAAGACCTCTCAGGGGTTTGATGAGCATCGTCTACTGCTATGACCCTCTAAGCTGCACCTGGTACCCAAGGACCTAAGGACAGTACCTGCATCTCAGTAACTTGGGGAGAGAATAAGGAGTCGCTTTGTTATGACCTTCACTGATAAGCAAGGCAGTCACTTACCTTGTGTTATTCAACACAAGAGGGATGTTCAGGAACTTAATATCACTGTAAATAAACATCCAAAGATCTTGAACCCAGGCCGGTGAATCTGGCTGGGCCAGTAGCTCCAGGTTACCATCTCTATCAATGTGAGATATCATGCTCGCCAGGATGGGGGTGACCACATCTTGGACCCGCTTCCAAAGGGTATGCCTGCAAAAGGGACAGAGGAAACCCCCAGTGGTTAGGGTGACAATGACACGCACAGCAGCCTCCACGCTCCCTTCTTGAGGTTCCCACATGAAAGACAGAGCAAGAGCTTTCCAACATTTTCAAGAATGGGGAGAGCAACTGGGGGGACGGCTCAGTGGTTAGCAGCATGCACTGCTCTTCCAGAGAACCTGATTTGAGTCTTAGCACACACATGGCGGCTCACAACCACCTGTAACTCCAGTTCTAAAGGATCTGCAGGTAGTGCACATGCATGCAAAACACTCATAAACAAAAAATTAAGCTTCTTTATTAAAAATAGGGGAAAGGGTGGTGGGGCAAGATGGTTACAAACAGGACCACAGGAGATTAGAGGCAGAGCTGGGGGGACCTAGTCTCACAGCTGTGACGAAACAAGCATCAACAAGCCGAAGGCATGGCTTGTTTCCATATCTGGCTGTCTCCAAAATCAGTCATCCATTTCTACTAGCGATGAAAATGAAAACGATGCCCAGATTCACTGAGAAAGAGACTTCCTGCAGCTAGCAACAAAACAAAACCCAAAGTCAGCTTTCTCTAGGCCAGGTAGGTCAGGAAGCGCCTCCCGGGACGTAATTCTGAGGTGTCTGTGTTCTGCACATGCGTGCTCGAGATTGCCGCGGTCACTGTGTGAATTAACCAGCACTTGCTGCCGACGTGCTTGGAGCTGGGATGGGAGGCAATGGGAGAGCAGCAGCTTACCAAAACCAGGGCCTGAGTCCAACTTCTAGCCCCATGCCAAGCAGATGTACATACAAAACAACTAAGCCTATAACTGATTATACAATTTTTAAAATTAATTAATTTATTTTATGTATATGAGTACCCTGTGGCTGTACAGATGGTTGTGAGCCATCATGTGGTTGCTGGGAATTGAACTCAGGACCTTCAGAAGAGCAGTCAGTGCTCTTAGCTAATAGCCATCTCACCAGCCCCGTTTATACAATTGTAATGAAATAAAAGAATTATTAAGCAATCTTGGAGATTGGTATCTAGTGTTAGCATCTAATATAGAGAATCTGAATTGAAGAGATGTATCTACTGAGGAAGAAAAACAGACGGCTCAGTGGACAAAGCCATCCCTTGGCTTAACGAGCACACCCAAAACAGTGACGAGAAGAGACAAGGACGAAGGTATGAGGCAAGGGCCGGAAACAAGCTGCAAACAGCTGAGCCAAGGCTGGGAGAACGTCACTGCCAACTGACCGCAGGCTTAGATAAAAAAGAAACTCAACACTCAGGGTGCTGGTGCGCTCAAGCTAATCAGCAGAAGACAGACAAGCGGGCTTCAAGGCCTGCCACCCAGAGGACACATGTATATGTTAAAATGGGGCAGTTGTAAGCTGTTCTTGGGACACTCTAGTGACTAGAGTGAGAGGCAGCCACTGGCAAAGCTGCAGCGATGAGCACTGCACTGAGAAGCCAGGCTGCCAACTTGACTCCGAATCCCAAAGACCAAATTCCAGATCAAAGGGGTAGAGAAAAGAGAGATGGCAGTATATGGATTTTAAACATATTAGCAAGATGACAAGCAGCCACACACAGGAAGCAAAAATACGACTGGATTTGATATCTTACAGATCCCTTCAAAAAAAAAAAAAATGGGAAGAAGCAAGCAAGAGGATGAAGAGATAATTGAAACAGAAAAGCCCCACAGAGAGGAGCCAGCACCACCCGCTTCCGGGGCCACAGCATCAGGCATCCCCAGTCAAAGGGGTCAAAGGCCAATACAGGTCTGCCTCCCAGGTGAGATCCCTGTCAATAGTATAGAAATGAAGACAAAGCCTGGAGGCCTGAGGTCCTCCAGAGATCCGTGGTACCTCAGCCCTCCAACATAGGTTCTTCAAAGCTCCTCACAAGACCAGAAGAAATGGTCAGTTTTGTAGAAAAAAAACTACAGACAATAAATATTCTCCTGGCTCCTAATCCCGTAGATAGTGTTACCTAAAGCAATAGGTGTCATTGTCAGCTCAGGGTACAGCCTCTGAGAGCATCACTTTCTACGGCTTATAACATATTGGCAAACACCCACATCCCACAGGAATGGATGAGCTTGGGGTTTCTCTGAATATTTTTATTACATAAAAAGTTTAAATAAAATAAAAGACCAGGAATGTCCCATACAGCCATGATCCAGGTTCATTTAAGGCCCTCGGGAGGGCAAGTTACATCTCAGATTTGCTCAGGGGTATAGGAAGAAACACCTGGGCACTTATCCTTGATATAAGGTTCATACCAGCAAGAGTACGTTACTAGCCAGGCGGTGGTGGCACACGCCTTTAGACCCAGCACTTGGGAGGCAGAGGCAGGCGGATTTCTGAGTTGGAGGCCAGCCTGGTCTAGAGTGAGTTCCAGGACAGCCAGGGCTACACGGAGAAACCCTGTCTCAAAAAACACCCAAAACAAACAAAGAAAATAGTATATCACTAAGAGTCACCCCAGCAAGAGCATATCAGTAACAGTAACTAACACAAGCAGGAGCACATCTCTAAGAATCAGATTAGCAGGAGCACATCTCTAAGGGTCGGTCACCCCAGCAGGAGCACGTCATGTCACTGGCCTCCATACTTCTTGCTTCTTTTCCCCTTGTACCTGAAGGTGCCCGCCTCCTGCAGGGCATCCTGATTTGCAGCCTCCCTGTTGACCCACTCCTTTAAACTTCGGATCTGGTTCTCTTCTTGCTTGTTTAGAAGAACATGGAGGCGCATCTTCGATTCACGCAAAAAGGAAGCTGTGAAGACAGGGCCTGTTTTGTCCTACACGTGCACACTAGGTGGTGGCCATCCTAGCTCTTGACACACCTTACCCAAGAGGAAACCGCTTACCCTTTGGCCAGGCAACTTCTATAAAAGAGCCTGACAGATTACGATGGACTCCAACTTTATCTGCTGCTTCTGCCAAGCCCAAGAAGCCTGGAAGGGCACCCTGTCCACATTAGGTAGGTGACTCAGCACTTGGAGCACAGTGCTTACCATTGCGCGCATTATCTTCATTTAAGAGGCCAAGAAGAATGGTGACTCTCCTCATGTTGCGTGCACAGCTTTCGTTCTGGTCTCTGAGCATCCCCACAGCGCCCTGGATGCAGTTCCGCACTAGTCTGGTGGTGTCTAGGACCTGGGAACACTGAGGAAGAAAACAAGCCTTCTATTGTTCCGATTCCAGTCTGGACAAAGGCCAGGCCACCCACGGAAGATGGCGGCTTTGTGTTAGCAATCGTGTGGCCTCAGGTGCTGGTTAAAGTTGGCAAAAGTTACACTAAAACCTACCAGTCATACCTCCTGGTGGCTGGCTTAAGCAAGTGAAGCAAGGATGAGGGGTAACTTAGACGGATGATTCCCTTATGCATCCATTGTGGGAGGAGGAGAGGGCTCAGATGAACCCCACTGTCTCCACCCCCCCAAACATAAATACAGGGGTTTCTTTAACTCCCTGGCAAGAGGTCATAAATACAGCTCAAGTGTCTCCCTTAGCTGATGACAAAAGCATGACTCACACCACAGCCTCCTGAGTCAGAGGCATTCTTCATCTCCTCTGAACCTTCCACTTCCATCTGATCCTCTGCCACTTCCCCTGGCTTGCCGGTCTCTATCTCCATGTCCTCCTCTGGGTCCATGTCCTCCTCTGGGTCCATGTCCTCCTCTGGGTCCTCTTCTGCTAGACAGAAGGCAAGGTAAACATGTTCAAGTCAGCATGCGGGACCAGACTGCCTGGGTTTATACCCAGAGTGGGACTTGACAGGCTTCCTTGTCCGTCTCTGTAAAGTGAACATGTGTCTTATAGACCAGCTCCCACTCCAGGCTCAGGCACTCCCTAGCCTGGGCCCTAAAGGCTTGTAAAGGCATCATAATGTAGCCTGGCATGCTGTGGCAGACTCAGGTGGCCTTCCTCTTGGCTCCAGCAACTCTGTTGAGGATCTACATCCAGCACTATAGCTGGCATTTCCCTCCTGTCACTCACACCGTGTCCCCGATGACTGTCTTGTGACTCACTCAGTTGGTCCACTGGCTTGAACAGCTGGCTGATAGTGACATTCTGCAGTCTGGTGACATCCGATGCTATAATTGTCGATCTGCGGAGATCATCAATATGTACAGACCGCCATAGCCCTGTGAAGAACAAAGTCACTGGAATCTTCTACAACTTAGTTGCTTTCTTTGTGCCACTTATAAAAAAAAAATACCATCAACCTGGCTTTTTATGTTAATTTATTTATATTCATTATTATTTTGTGTATGTGTGTATATGTATTTGTATGTGTACACACATGTGCCAGACTTGTGTGGATTCAGAAGGTAGCCTGTGATCATTGGTTCTCTCCTTGCATCAAGTAGAGCCTGGGGAATCAAACTCACATGGTCAGGTTCCAAAGCAAGCGCCTTTACCTACTCAGCCATCTACATGTATAATGTTCATCACATGTGTTCCTGCGTCCTTGTAGGTCAGAAGAAGGCAGCAGATTGCCTAGAACTGCACATATAGATGATACTGATCTACCACATGGGTGCTAGGATTCAAGCCCACATCCTCTAGACCAGCAGCTAGAGCTCTTAATCTCTGCGCTAACTCTCCAGCCCCTTAACCTGGATTTTTTTTTAAAGATTTATTTATTATATGTAAGTACACTGTCGCCGTTTTTAGACACACCAAAAGAGGGCATCAGACCTCATTAAGGATGGTTGTGAGCCACCATGTGGTTGCTGGGGTTTTGAACTCAGGACCTCTGGAAGAGCCATCAGTGCTCTTAACCACTGAGCCATCTCTCCAGCCCAGATCTGTATTTTTAGTTGCACCACTGCTGAAGGAACGATCAGTACCCGAAGTCTAGGCATTTTGACTTGTGAGAAAGCATGAGATCTGTCAACAAGATCAACCTAAGGACTGCGTAAGACCTAAGATAACCTCTTAAAAAGGGTCCATGGGTGACTCTAGAGTCCCCACTCACATCTTACTGTAGCCACCACATCATAATTAGTAAAGGTGCATAAGGCTCTGGTATTTCTGATTTCTGGAACACACCTGTCTCATGGTAGGAGAGATCTGGGTAGTGATATAAAGATAACATTCCTCCCACAAAATGTCAGTGCCCAAAACTAAAGGGGAATGAAGGCAGGGCTGGTGTGTTGGTGCTGGGGTGGGAATGAAGGCAGGGCTGGTGTGTTGGTGCTGGGGTGGGAATGAAGTCAGGGCTGGTGTGTTGGTGCTGGGGTGGGAATGAAGTCAAGGCTGGTGTGTTGGTGCTGGGGTGGGAATGAAGGCAGAGCTGGTGTGTTGGTGCTGGGGTGGGAACATCTCAGAGTCCCCCTGTAATGGAAGGGGAGGTCAGAGGCAGTGCTCACCTAAGGTAGACAAGGGACTGCTGAAGCCACTGAGCTGTGCCCAAAGCTTGCTTGCTTGTTTGCTTTTGATAGAAGTCTTTCTGTATAATGCAGGCTGGCTTTGAACTTGCAGCCCTCCTGCCTTAGCCTCCAGAATTCTGGGATTACAAGTGTGTGCCACCACCATACCCAGCTAACTGTGACTGGGTAAGAGGTCAAATTGCTACTCAACAGCATATTGGTGCAATTCAAATTCTAGTTTCAGACACAGGATCACACAAGAAATACCTCAAACACTACTTAAAAAACCACATTCTTCAGGGTTGTGGTCCTACCTCCATGGAACCCCACGTATGATGTACCACTTCCCATTCGAGACAGTTTTGTGACAAAATAAACAAAGATGAAGTCCTTTGTTCCCTGTGTTTTGTTGATTTCATTGATGGCAGAGTACCTGATAAACAAACACAAATCAATACCATGCGAACAAACCCATGCCAGGAACTGGCTGGCATGTGCCCTATGAGCTGACAGGGGCCATCCCAGTCTCCCAGTCCTTGAAGACTGGATGCAATTCATACCCTTAGGATGAGGTAGGCTCACTTCCCACCCCTCCCAGAATCCTCTGCTCAGGATTAGAATTCCTTCCTGAATAGAGCCCTGTGCTTTCTGGGCTGTGACCTGGATCTGTTAACATAACACAGTGGTGGAAAGCTAGTTTATTAACATGTGAGGTTCAATACTAGCCACACACATACATATTACACACTCACACTACACACAAAGTCTATCTAGTTATTGCCCTTGCCCTTGTAATAAATTCATATCATACAATTGAAAACAGTGACCAAAAAGGGACTACAAGCATGTGTCAGGGTTATTGCTGACAATCCTACTAATGTTCTACTACTGACACTTCTTTTGTTTTACAATTTTGTGCTCTCCCCAACATCTGTATGTGTGTGTGTGTGCACACGTGTGCGCGTGCGCATG
Organism: Montemys delectorum; assembly: GCA_019843815.1. Classification (NCBI taxonomy): domain Eukaryota; kingdom Metazoa; phylum Chordata; class Mammalia; order Rodentia; family Muridae; genus Montemys; species Montemys delectorum. Next base: position 14,228 of record JADRCD010183324.1, read on the forward strand.
CACGCAAGCACATGTGTGCATAAGTGTAGAACCCAGAGATCAACCTCAGCTATCATTCCTTAGGAGTGGTCCATCTTGATTTCGAGTCAGAGTCTTAGTAGGACTTGGGGCTCTCTGGTTAGGCTAAACCTGCTAGTCACTGGGCCCAAGGATCACCTGGCTCTGCCTCCCCAGCACTGGTGCTGCACCCACACCCAGCTTCTACATGAGTGCTGGGACTGGACTCAGTTCTCTTGCTATCCCCTAGAACTCTAGCTTTTTTTTTTTTTTTTTCATTTATACAGTCATCTGGGAAAATGAAAAGAGAATATTCTTGTTAATATGTTGCTCATGACATTGTGCTGCTCACAGGGAAGAGATTTTTCTAAAGCTGTGAGTGAGTGTTAGTTCCCTGTGTTGTTTCTGGACAAGCCCTGAAAACATACTTGGCAGAGGCTACGAGCTGTGCACTACGGACGCCATCTTCAAAGTCTGTCTGGATGACTAGGATCTTACACTCGGCTGGGTTCATTAAGCAGGAGCTGGAGGACAAAGGGAAGAGATCAGTGGGTGAGCCCCCCCTTCTTGAAGCACGGGCAGGGCCAGGGTCACACAGAAAAAGCATGCACAGGGATGCTCAGGTAGGCCGATGAGTCAGTAGAATTCTAAATGGCCAGCAAGGCTGCCTGAGGAGACCAAGGACCACGCTGGGGAGCCTTTGTCAGAGGAATAGAGTAGCGGGATGGGCAGAGCCATAGGGAGGCTTAGACACAACCAAGAGCGATGCAGCCTGACACCACTCATTAAGCGGTGCTAGTTACAGCTCTGCCAATGCACCTGGCAAGGGCGAGCCTCGCCGGATCTAGCAGGGCACCTTACCGGACATCCTTAAGGAACGAGTATTCAGTGTCATACTGCTGTAATGACAGCACCACAGGCTTTGAGGCCAGTCCTCTCAGCTCAGATGCTAGGACATCACAGTCATTTCCAGTCAGCAGTCTTGAGAAAGTGGTGATCTGCAAAGAGGGAGACAAGCATTGACAATAACCCCGTAGAGAGACCATCTATCTTCTCAGGACAGAACCTGGAAATATGAGGAGGTTAGGGCCTGCTCATCATGGGCGCACATGGCTCAGTGTGCAGAGAAAAACACAGGCCCAGAGCATCTCCAAAGACAAAAACCTGAGGAGTTAAAAGGTACCAGGAAACATATACCGTGACAGATGAGTGAGTGAGTCTCCTTCCTGCTTTGGGCCCCTCTGTAGTCTCTGGATACTTTAGGACTCACCACAAATGTCACTTCTTATAAACTAGTGGCTCTCAACCTTCCTAATGCTGCTGCTCATACGGTGGTGACTCCCAACCATCAAAATTCTTTTTGTTGATCCTTCATAACTGTAATTTTGCTAGTTATAAACTGCAATGTAAATATCTGATACGTGACTCCTGTAAAAGGAGTTGAGGCCCTTTCACAGGGTTGACATGGTGTCAGCCATTGGTCTCTCTTGCCCCTGTCACTTCATTTCCCATGGATCCCACTCAGCACCACAGACTCCAATGTCCTGGGGGTGTGCCGACACCTCTGGCTCCAGTTCTTACGTGCCACCCTGACCTCTGAGCTTCCAATTCCCTCATTTCCAATCCTACTACCCCCAAACCTGAACCTTGTTCCTCAACTTTCTGTGTTGCGAAGCAGAGCCCCGAGGCAGTTAGGAGGGAACCAGTGAGTGCCCTGTCCCCAGATGCCGCTGTGGCCTGCTACCCCTCCATGAAGTCAGTAACCAGCCTGTGCATCCAGCTGTTTTGTTCGCATGTTTGTGTAGGGTCTTGTGCCTGCGTGTATGGGCATGGGTGCTGTGCCTTTTATATGTGTGTATGGGGATGCTGTGCCTGTATGTGTGTGTGCTGTGCCTGCATGTGTGTGTGTGGGTGCTGTGCCTGCATGTGTGTGTGGGTGCTGTGCCTGCATGTGTGTGTGTGTGTGTGTGTGTGTGTGGGTGCTGTGCCTGCATGTGTGTGTGTGGGTGCTGTGCCTGCATGTGTGTGTGTGGGTGCTGTGCCTGCATGTGTGTGTGTGTG
>JADRCD010183324.1:16385-31522 GCA_019843815.1 Montemys delectorum
TGTGTGTGTGTGGGTGCTGTGCCTGCATGTGTGTGTGTGTAGGTGCTGTGCCTGCATGTGTGTGTGTGTGTGCTGTGCCTGCGTGTGTGTGTGTGTGTGTGGGTGCTGTGCCTCCATGTATGTGTGTGTGTGTGTGCTGTGCCCACATGTGTGTGTGTGTGGGGGTGCTGTGCCTGCATGTGTGTGTGTGGAGGGGTTATGCCTACATGTTTGTGGGGGTGCTGTGGCTGCATGTTTGTGTGTGGGTGCTATGGCTACATGTGTGTGTGTGTGTGCTGTGCTTGCATGTGTCTGTGTGGGTGCTGTGCCTGCATGTGTGTATGGGGGTGCTGTTCCCAATTGTGTGTGGGTGTGTGTGTGTGTGCATGTATGTAGGGGGGATGGGTGCCTGCATGTATGGGTAGCACCACTTGTGCCCACTGGCCACAGAGGTCAAAAGAAGGCATTGAATCTCCTGGAACTAGAGTTACAGGTGGTTGGGAGCTGCCATGTGGGTTCTGGGAATTGAACCCAGGTCCTTTGAAAGATCAGCCAGTGCTCCTAATTATTAAGCTATCTCTCCACCCCCTAAACATTTCTTTGGGTCGTTTTGTTTCGTTTTGTTTTGTTTTGTTTCGTTTTGTTTTGTTTTGTTGTTTTTTTTCAAGGCAAGGTTTCTGTGTAGTCTTGGCTGTCCTGAAACTCACTCTGTAGACCAGGCCTGGAACTTAAAGACCTGCCTGCCTCTGCCTTCTGAGTGCTAGGATTAAAGGTGTGGGCCACCACAGCGGACTTGCAGTTGTTTCTTGATGTATGTCATCTGCCTTTCTGCTCTGCTCTGCTGACCCTGAAGCTTTCTAACTGGCCTTCTGTCTCACTGTTGTCCCACTGCCAAGGCCCTTCTAGACATTCTCCTCTGGTGTCCCTGTAGGAAGGAAGGATCAGGTTCCTCAGTGGAGCCACTGAGGCCCTCCAGGAGATCTTCCAACCATCTCAACCTTGGGGCATAGCACTCACAGCTTTGGACCTCACGTTCTGCCAGTGAATTCTCCCAGAGATGCGCACATCTCACTGCCCTCACCCTTGCATGGGTCCTTCTTAGAGAACTCCCATGTCCCCTTCTCTCCCCCCATCTCATGCATAACAGGCTTCCTGTGTCTCTGGTCCTTCCTGCTAGAACGCTGCCTTTCTAAGCTCCACACATGCTGGCCAAAGATGTGCAGAGCTGGGCACACTGAGGAGCCCAGTCTCCGCATAGCTATACTACTCCTGCATGCTGGCTTAAATACAGCTTGAGTTCCTGACCCTAGGAGCCCAGGCTCTCAGGTAAGGGAGCAGAGGGTGAGGCTGTGGGAAAGCGGTCACCTCTGTGAAGACAGCCCGGCATCCAGGATGGGCCATGCGCAGGTGGGCCTGGAGGAAGTCTACAAAAGAGTTATGCTGCTGGGTGTAGTAATACTTCTGTGACAGCTGCTTAGCAGTGAACGAGCCTAATGAGGAGCTGCTCAGCCGGACCACGGCATCTGGTGTTGCACAATCCAGCAGGATGAACTTGGCCTCTTCAGACACCTTTCGGTACAGCTCCTCTGTCAGATCCCTGCAGCCCTGCCTCTCCACAGCCTGCAGCACCACAGAGGCGCAGGCATCAGAATGGTAGCCAATGAAGACGTCTTCAGGACTGTACTTGTGTCTGGCAATGAACTGGTCTAATTTTACATCTGCAAAGTCTCGAGCCCACTGCTGCAGCTCCTGCACGATGCCCTTCTGCCACTCCTGCAGCACGGTGTTCATGTCCAGGTAGTGCTTCTCCAGACGGTTGATGAGGGGCACAGGGAACTGCTCGTACACCACATCTTTCTCCTCAATGACGATGAGGCGGAAGTCAGTGTGGACTCGACATTTGACTCGGTGGGTGCCTAGTCCAAGGTCCACATACTTCTGGCCCCCAAGGTAGACATAGTACTGGTTGAGAGCATCATACAGGCTCTCATAGAGATTCTGCAGGTTCAGCAGCACCACCATCTTCCCAGTCTCCATGCAGATCTTCACCCGGTTAATGTTCCTGCAGATCTGGGTGTATTCCTGGTCCTTGGGAAAGCTGGAGCCGAAAATGATCTCTGGTTGCTGACCCTCAAAGAACATCCGCTGTAGGATCTGCAGCGCCACATAGTTCCTGGTCAGCACGAGCAAGTAACGGGACTCAGTGCCGTCCAGGCCTCTTCTGGCCTGCAGGCCAGTGTAAATGTTCTGCTTGATCAGCTCCACAGTACTGACTTCTTCCTTGTGCCTGGCCTCCGGAAGACTGGCTGTAAAGATGCTCAGGGCCTGGATGTTGTCTTTGCCGCTGAAGTTCCGAAGGACAGCATGAGCAATGTCTCGTGGGGAAAGCCCCCTTCTGGAAGCTTTGGCTTTGGCAAAGACCATCTTGATGAGGCTGTAGTAGTCACGAAGCCCAAAGAACTCCTTATCCTGCTTCTGGCACACTGTTTCATAGGCCTTGGCAAAGGGTGCAAAATACCCACGGATTCTCTCCTGAACCAGCCTGTCCGAAGAGCAGATCCCCTCGGCGCTCTCTACGAGCTCTTTCTCACTGGGACTGCCGCGTGACACAAAGATGCCTCGGTTCATCTTGGCAGGATCGAGAGCCCAATTGGAAATGCCAACAAAGCCAACTTTTTTGTATGGGGCAGGATCATCTTCAATGCACCCATCTTCCAGCAGGGGGTGCAGAGTCTTCAGGGGCATTTTGGGTGAGTCTTCGGCCAGCCCGACCTCATCCAGCACCACCACCGAGACATACTGCTCCAGGTCCTTACCCTGCTGGAATCGAGCGCACTGCTTGAACGTGCTGATGATGCCTTGTGGAGTGGAGTGGGGGCTGCACTGGAATGACACCAGGTGGACCTGTTTGAGGCAGCGAAAGAGAGCAGAGAAGGCAGCCTGCCCTTGCATGGCGTCTGACACAATGATCTTGGCAAGGGATTTGGAACTGCCAGGCTTCCCCACGAGGAAAAGGGGGATCTTGAGCTCAATGCAGACCACCATCATGAAGACATTCTCCTTCAAAGCCAAGTTCCTGGCTATGTTGGTCCTTATGGGCGCCCCCCTCAGAAAAAGGTCCTGTACATGCGTGATCTCGTCGAGGATGACCTTGCTGTCGTTGTATGGCTCAGGGAAGCACCTGGCAATGGCTGTGCGGTAGGATGCTTTCTCCTCTAAAGAGGCATGGTAGCATACCCCAATGGCCATCACCAGGGACCAGAGAACAGGATCCCTGTCGAACGACTGTGTGCTGTCACTGGATTCATAAAGAAAGTCGTCCAGCTCCTTTAAGAGCATATCACTGTGGTCATGAAACCACCGGAAAACTTTCACACAACGCTCCACATCCCGGAGGCTGACGAAGCCACATTCATTCTTCCTCTCCCTCATGAACCTCTGAGAGGCAGAGAGCACATCTGCAACCACACAAGTCTCACTTTGATTCACCGTGATGGAGTCCACCAGTCTCTGTACAATCTGCTGGATGTAGAGCTTTTCTGCAGAGTCATTCAGCTGCCCAAAGTCCCATACCAGAGGGATGAGGCTTGGGGGCAGGGCATGCACTCGATACACGAGCTGCCGCAGAGGGATGGAGCCCAGCCTGTCTGCAGTCTCCTCTGCACTAACTCTGTATCCCAAGCCTGCTGCCTCGAGGCGGAGGATCATCTCCCGGGAGTGCTTCCGGTAAGGGTTGCAGGCAGCAATGATATGCAGGCCGGAGTCCTCGTGCAGGTGCTCACCGTCCACTGTGCGATCACACAAGACCTCTTTGATACAGCTTACAGCTTCTGTTGTGTTGGCTTCATCAAAGAACAAGATGGTGTCTAGCTTGTGTTGAATCTTATTGGAGAAGGCTGCTCTCTCAGCATCCTTGACCTTGGAGTAGATCATGGATGGTGTTGTCCCTCCGTGGACCTTCACTAACTTCATAGTTTCTGCCTCAACACTACCACGTCTGAGGTCGCTAAGAAATTTGATGAGCCTGGTTTTCCCACAGCCTGTCTCTCCCATGATAATAACTGGGATCCCACACCGGAACCGCATTTCAATGGCCAGGATCTTAAGCATATTGTCTGTGGTAAGTTCATATGTCTCATCGGGGTCACTAGGCCACTCAATACCTAGTGCCAGGCAGAGTCTTTCGAGCTTCTCGTATCTGGGCAAGTTATCAAAGTCAATGTTGAAGGGCACTTTCTGAAGCCTCAGCCCATCAAACAGTTCTTTGGTCATGACGTCTTTTTTGATGACCTCCCCACTCGAGGGATTGATGGCATCAACATAGCCGTTGTTATTGGTCTGCAAGTGAAAACCTATGAATGTCATGGTCGTGTGGTCACCGTTGAAGAAAACATATGGATGGGGCTGTGACTCCCACCTCTTTCGCAGAGAGAAGGGAGCTAGGTCTTCTTCAGCAACTTCGTCAATGGTGACCGAGTGCCTACCTGGACTTTCGTCTGAAGTGTGAAGAGTCGGAGTGGCAAAATCCCTGGCCATTAAGATCATGAAGGTCACCACAAAGTTCTTGAAGCCCCGAAGTGTGTCTCCAGTAAAAGCTGAATTGCAGAAGATAGACGCCTCACAGTCTTTGAGCTGATAGTTCAGAAACCAAGCAAAGTTCCGAAGCTCTGACCAGGAAGGGTTTGTGAGGCCACAGTAAAACAGGAAATGCTGCAGGCACTCCTCAGGAGAGCCTTCCACAGTGTCTTCTTCATACTGAAATGTGTCCAGGTTCTGATTTTGGTGGAACCGTTTTAAATACTGGAAAGGTCTTTGGAAAGCTTCACTGCAGAACTCCATTGGGTCCATTGCAGGCTCTGTGTGTCTCCTCTCAGGGGTCAGCTCCATGTCTATCACTTCCTTGGGAGGACGACAGGTGACTTTGGGGAAGATATCAAGAAACTTGAACATGGGTGCACGTGCGTTCTGCAAAGAGGAATCACGGATAAAAAGATTGTCACGGGATTTCCTGACCAATGTCTTTCTGTCTTAACTCTCCATGCAGGCCGCACTGGACTAAATTTGTCTCCGTGGACTGGAAGCTTGCCTGCTACGGGTTTAGAGAACTGAATTAGAAGACACACCCCTAACAAGCATGCATTTTCTAACACAGTCAAGGACTTGTATCTTCACTATGCACACACACTTATGAGTATGTGTGAGCTCCAAACCTCTTCAAGTACTCAGGTCCAAGAGGAATTCATCGTCTCTGGTGCCTGAGGCTATTTATAGAGGTTATGGAACTAATGTGCCTTCCCTGCACACTTGGACACTAGCAGGAAAAGGCTCCTGAATATAGGTGTGTGCCTGGCTCTGTTTTTACTAACTTCTACACACCTTAGACTTACACATTCCACATTTGCTGTGATCTTTAATGTCTTTAAGGGCCCGGCCCCAGGTTGCACTTTGAACAGAGATGATCAGGTGTACAGATGGGCTGCTGTCAGAATTATTTCTTACATACACACTGTATTGCTCTTTGTGAAGACTTGTTACCCAGGGTCATCTTCCCAACATGGCAGATCTACGCTTTTCACAGTTAAGAGCACACACAGAAGACTTAAGGGCAAACCAGGACTGAACGGTGGTTGTGACCCTGTGCTACCCCCATGGTCTCGTGGTTTTTCATAAGGGAATGAACCTAAAAGCCAGCTGTAAGTCAAGGTTGTCTCCTTTTGTTATAGGACTGGAGCCTAACTAGGGGTCAGTCTCAATGGATAAACTCTCAGTAACCCCTTAGCTTTAAGCAGGCACAGAATTTTCTTTCCTACAGTTTCTATTTCTAATAATCCTGGTTACTACATGAATCTTCCAGTCATATCGGGAGCAGGATTCCTATACCTAATTTTACTTGTATAACTTTCAAACACACATTTATGAAGGAATCGTTTAAAGTATCAAGTTTATCCTGAATTAATGAGACCAGCACTTCTTAACAGAGCTCAGCTGCAAGCCTGAGAAACAGGCTGGGCACACAGCATCTGTGTGTTGATCCTGAGGAAACACTTCCCAGAAGATTTCACCTCAGTGATGTGAGTCTCTTCTCAGTCAGAGGCAATTTCTCAGCCCCAGCTGACCAACAGGAATTATCCAAGACAAGCAAAGGTTTCACCTTAGTATTCTGGACTCTCGTTAACCCGTCAATGCTTAACTCCCAGCTAACCAGAACCACAGCTGCTTAATTCAAAACATCACTCAAATAGCCCTGATATGAGTCTTTACTTCCCTCTAAACTTCACAAGCCAGGCCTCTCTGGTCTGAGTTTAGTTCACCTTACAACTCTCATGTTATATACTCTGTCTGAGAAAAGTCAGGGCGTGAACTCAAGATGGGAAGGTGGAGGCAGGAGGCAGGAAGTAAAGCAGACGCCGGGAAGGACCGACACCTACCGGCCTGCTTACCATGGCCTTCTCAGCCTGCTTTCTCCTACCATCCAGAAACACAGTTCTACCAGTGACACTGTCCCCTGACGAGGGCTGGGTCCAGCTACACCAACCATTAATCAAGAAAATGCCCTACAAACTTGCCTACAGGCACTCATGAAGGGTTTCCTTGATTGTGGTACCCCCTTCTCACAGCTCAAGCTTGTATTGGGTTGGCATAAACAAATAAAACAAATAAATATGTAGATAAGTAGGTAAGTAAGTAAATGCAGGACAGGAGTGCTCCACTTCCACCAAACCTTTGTGTTTTTCTTGATACACACCAGTTTAGAAGACTTCTTTGGCTGTACTGGGAGCCCTTGTGGGATTTCAACAAGGTATAAATGGCATGGGTTCCGACGCCACATTTTCCCATTGATATCCATTAGGTACTGCAGAATGAGGAGTTTGAAAAGAAAGATGGGGATTCCAGTCTGAACCTAAAGAAGGAAGCACATGGGCTTATCAGTAGGATGGTAGCCACTGTTCGCCAGCGGCTTGCTTGCCCCTTGACAGGATGGATGTGGAGGGAGGAGGCAGTCAGAATTGGGGAACCGCGTCCTCCTCATGGTCACTGGGTGGCAATGCCAGGACACTTACTGAAGTGCTCACATCAATGTGGAATATAACTGGCATCTTCTGATAGTTCTCCTTCAAGAATGGCAGGAGGGCACTTAGGACTTGGTTCTCATCTACGTGAGGCTCTGTCAACCGAATGATTTTTAAAGGTACCGTCTCATCGTGTAGCTTCGCTTTTAGTTTTTTGTGCAATGTATTCACGTAGAGAGACTTTCCTACAATGTGAACATACAAAAATTAGGCCCCAAATATAGACCAAGAGGAAGAGAAGATAGAGATGTCTTAAAAGTGACTCTGCATGATTCCAAACAGATACCATGCTCCGTCGCTGCTTAGTAGCTTCATTAACCATGAACCTTCAGGTTCCCTGTGGACCATCCACTGACCAACTTTGCCCTTTCCTGGCTACTGATGCTGCATCTAAGTCAGTGATGGCAAAAGCTAAAGTGTGGGGAACGAAACTCTCCCTACAGAACAGAGGCTCAGGGGAGAGTGGACAGTGTGGAAGGAAACAAACGGCAGGCAGTCAAAGCGCAGGGTCAGGGTTTCTTCTCAACCACGACCAACACTGATGCCAGAAGCCAGCAGAGTTCACGGAGGAAAGAAACGGCAAGAAGGTCTGAAGGAGGTGTTCACGGATTGCTCAGCTTTCAAAATTAGGTGAGAAAGGACAGAGCTCTTACTGGCTTACAGCTACGGAAGAGCCAAACCCCTGAAGAAGGGCTTCATCAGAGTCACCCCTGCTAGAGAAGGGAGTGTCACTAGGCAATATCTGGGAGAGGGAACCTCTTTCATTACCAACACCAGCTCTTTCAGAGGTCACGATTCCAACACACAACCCGTCTCTGAATACAGTCGCTGCTGACAGGATCCTCTTTGGGACCTGATACCGGTTCTGCAGGTAGGCTTGGATGTCCGGCAGTGGGGCCTGGGGGACCAGGGGGACTTTGTGCTGGCTGAAGGTGGAGGGGATGTAGCAGTGCTCCCGGGCAGCATCACAGAGTATCACCAACTGGTAGTCTTCACGGTGCAACTGTGTGCACAGGCTCTGGAAGAACTCCTCTGCCTGGCAGCCCACTTCATAGCTCAGCTGGTCTGCAAACAGCAAGCTGTAGATCTTGTGCCCCTGGGAGCCCAAAGTGAGGCAGCGGCGCAGGAGTAGCTCCACCTCCTCGATCGTGGTCCCCGGGGTGCAGAGCAACACCTCATCAAAGGTGGGTAGGGGCTGCCTGGGGGCCTGCATGTAGATGGCCAGTGCAGCCGGCAACACCTCAGAGTGGCCACACAAGATCAGGTTAGGCTGGCCAACCTGCAGGCCTTTGGGGAGTGGCCGCTCCACAGGAGAGCCACCCAGCATGGCCAGATGAGCCAGGCAACTACCTAGGGCATCCAGGTCCAGACAGCTCGGCAAGAAGGTACTCATGCACACAAGGGATTGCGCCATAATGACCTGAAGCCTGCCCACTAGGCTGGACTCAGAGAGTAGCTGCTGAGGGAGATTTTTCGTAAGCTCCTGCAGGCGCTGCCTGGCAGCCCTGCTTTCACAGGCACGGGTAGCTTGTTCGAGATCCTGGACAGTGAATTTGCCTTTAATGAAAGACAGCATCATGAGGGCAGCTTCGCTAGGTCTGGGTTTCCCGAGCTCGCTGCTCAGGTAGACCAGCTGCTCAGCTGTGTAGAAGTTGAGGTAAAAGTGTTTAGCTCTCTTCTGGGCGACCACTGTTTTCCAGTCTTCTAGGAAGTCCTCCATCTGCCTGCAGAGGGCTCCCAGGAGCTGAATGACATCTCCACTCTCTTTCAGCGGGCTCAGCAGCTCCAAGCCAAAGTCCATGGAGATGCCCCGGTGGGGACAACAGTACACCTTAGCAGTCCAAGTCCTGAACAGCATGTTGCCCGCGCGGTGCAGGTTTATGAAGACATGTACAAGCCGCTGCATGCTGCTGAAGACCTGGGGGAAAGGGAACCGTGAGGCCAAAGCATTGCACGTGACTGCAGAGAGGACACACTACCTGACACACACCTGCCCGCTCACAACTCCAAGGGCTTAGTTATGCTAGCTCCCTTTTCACAGAGATCTGCCTAGTAGTCACACCACAGCCTCTCCATAGTTAGGCAATCGGCTTCATAAGGAGCACCCGTCGCCTTTTGTCCTTTTTTTTTCTTCTCTTTTTGTTTTTCTTGAGACAGGGTCTCAGTATGTACCCATGGCTATCCTAGAATTCACTATGGAACCAGACCTGCCTCGAACTTACAAAGATTCTCCCTGCCTCTGCCTCCTGAATGCTGAGACTAAAGATGTGTGCCACCATGTCCAGGGAAAGACAGGATGTCAACGTAAAGACTATATGGGGGTATGTGCATGCGTGCATGTGTGTGGTGTGTGTGAGAGTGTGTGTAAAAGCAGGGTCTCATATTTCCAGACTGGCCTCAAATTAAAGATCCTCCTACCTCAACAGGAGTATGGAGGCAGTGAAGTGATTGTTTCTTTCTAAGAGTACCTGTTGGTCATCTCTTTTCCACAGCTGGTCACAGTTCTCTTGGAGCTCCTGAGGAAGACCTGCTGCTCGTAGGGTCTACCCTACCTCAGATACGTAGCTGGGGTTGTGATTCAGGTACCGTGCATCACCCATGGCAAAGCTGTGTTGACCAAAAGCCTATGCACATCCTTTCCATAGCTCAGTAACAAAAGTGACTGGCCTAGCTTGAAACCAGAGTGGCCCCGAGGGCAGCAGCACAAACCCATATGCTCACCTCTGAAAACTTCTCCACTTCTGCATTGCTGTTGCGGTCTTTCTTTCCAGACATTAGCATCAGCTTATTCAAAAGCTCCTTCAGCTCCTCTGTGGAGTAGTTTCGAGATGCCTCCTGGTGACCGTGGCCACCAGGGAGGAGAAGATGGAGAACAGTGTCTGGAGAAACCTGGGAGGCAGCACACAGTTGTCAGTTAGTTCCTGGCACGGAGTCCCATAACTTTATAGCAAGACCGCAGGGCCATACAAAACTGCACCAGGACTTTAGGAGGCTCACCTTCTGGCCATCTTTGGGTGCCTCAATAACGTAGATGCCCCTGCTGTTGATTGCTGTGGCCAGAGACAGAGATGAGAGCTCCACAGATCCATGGCTTTCCTTCACTGTCTTCAGCCATTCCAAATTTCTGGCAGAATCTTTCTGTTGGGACAGAAGCAGAGAACAGGCTGGAGTGAGTAGGTATGCCCTTGCTGGCACTCAGCTGCCCCCTACCCCCACCCTGTCAGCAGCACACTTGCAGTGTCTGCTCCCCCACCCCCACCCCCCATCCTTAGCACACATGTAGTGTCTGTCCACCCCCCATCCCCCACCTCCAGCACACAAGCAGTATCTGTGCTTGGGCGTGTCCCTTGGGGCTCTGTCAGGCAGCATCTTCATCAGTCCCTGGAAGCCCTAGCGGCAGGTGTAGGGCATTAGGGCATCTGGGTTTATTTAGAGATGAGGGAGAAACAGCCACACACGCACTGCACAGCTCATCACACAATAGCAAGGTAACAGAACGAGCGTTAGGGAGCCCCAAGCTTTGTGTGTTCCTCTTTTTGAAAATTTCTTACTTTGAGCAAGATATAACTTTAACCCCAGCACTTGAGAGGCAGAGGCAGGACAGTCTTTGTGATTTAGAGGCCAGCCTGGTTTCAGACAGATCTTCTTGCCTCTGCCTCCTGAACTCTGGGATTTAAAAGTGTGTGCCACCATACCTGACTTCTTCCATTTTTAAAAATTTATTTCATTTTGTGTACATGATCATTTGTCTTATATATGCATATGCATCATGTGTATGCCTGGTGCCATGAGAGGCCAGAAGAAGGTGTTGTATCCCCTGAAACTGGAATAATGCAAGGCTGTGAGCCACTGTGTGGGTGCTGGGAACCAAACCTGGGTCCCCTGCAAAAGCCACAGGGGCTGAACCATTCTTAAACCTGAGTGGTAGGTTCTTAATATCCATTTATGATTTCTTTCTTTCTTTTTTTTTTTCTCGAGACAGGGTTTCTCTGTGTAGCCCTGGCTGTCCTGGAACTCACTCTGTAGACCAGGCTGGCCTCGAACTCAGAAATCCGCCTGCCTCTGCCTCCCAAGTGCTGGGATTAAAGGCCTGCGCCACCACCTCCTGGCCCATTTATGATTTCTAAGAATGACCAGTGGACAAAGGAAGGCTTGCATTATGGGCTATCATTTGCATGTGAGCTTTTAGCAGAAACATTGCAAACTTCACTCTTCCATAGGCAAGATTTCACCATGGTTCCTCCAGCCATCCTTCCCTGGGGCAGAGACCCAACATGTCATTTTGTATATGACTTCCTGACTCAAGAGAGAGAGTGCACATTCCCATGCACAATGGGGCTCTGTCATGAAGCAGGTATATCAGTGGCAGCCTTGCCAAAGTGCCCGGGGTCTATAATAGTAGTCACCTATTACACTTAATCTGCCTTGGGTCCTGAGTAGACTTACCAGCTTATCAGGCAGGTGCTGGTCATTGTCCAGAGCCCTCCAGAGTTCCTGCAGATGATTCATGAACTCGTAGAAATCTGTGTTTATATCCATCTTGTACAACAGAGAAGCATAGCCCTGCACGGCATCATGGAAACAGGCCACCCGGTCCACATCAATGTCATTCTCTCCCGCTGAGATGGAGGCCAGGTCCACAAACACCTTGAGTTCATTGATGTCTTGAAAGGAGGAGAGAGGAGATCAGCACACAACCGTGCTGAGTTTTGGGCAGTAATTCTAAGTGAAGCTATAGCCCGACACCAAGCTAATGTCTTGGTTGGGTCCACTTCCTGCTTTTGCTAAGAACACTGACCATATATTGAATCTACTGATTGACTTCTAATTTTTATCATGCAACACATCTCAGGCATTATACTAGGCTTGTTGTGTACAGTATAGCCTTAACTCTGCATAACATCACTTAAACATAGAGACCAAGGCTCAGCTAGTAAAGAATATGCTGACAATGAGAAAAACTGAGATAAGTCTCCACAGGCTCCTGATCAAGGTGGAATCGAAGCCCACAGAAGGAAGCAGCATAGTGAGAGTTGGAGCCAATGCATTCTCCATGGCAGCAGGAGGCATGTCTTTCACCCGCAGGTCCCATGGTTTAGCAGTCTGCCGCCTGCCCTCTTCCACCTCCTCTCCACCCTTCACTTCCCCACCCCTGCCTCTGCTCTTTCTAATCTAGATAACGAAACAAGCTACTGAGCTGTCTGCTGCATAAAACCTTTATGAAGGTGTTACAAGAAAAACCCTGTGTAGACAAGAGCTGTCCTGTCTTCTGGAGGAGAAGGCTAAATGGGGGAGGACAGCTGGAGAGACGGCTCAGTGGTTAAAGCACTAGCTGCTCTTCCAGAGGACCCAGGTTCAGTTCCCAGCACCCACATAGCAGCTTACAACTATCTATAACTCTAACTCAAAGGGATCTGACACCTTCTTCTGGCCTTCCTGAGTACCAAGCATATGAGTGTGCATAGACACATGTATAAGAAAAATACCCATACACATAAAAAAAATTATTTAATTGAAAAATGAAAGGCAATGTATGCCAGGTGGTGGTGTCGCACGCCTTTAATCCTAGCACTCAGGAGGCAGAGGCAGAAAGATCTCTTGTGAGTTTGGGGCAAGCCTGGCCTACAGAGCGAGTTCCAGAACAACCGGGGCTACACAGAGAAACCCTGTCTCAAAACAATAACAATAAAAAGGCTGAAGAGATGGCTCAGTGGTTAAGAGTACTTATTGGTCTTGGAGGGAACCCAAGTTAAGTTCCCAGCCCACACAGTCAAACAATTGTAACCTCGGTTCTGAGAGATCTGACAGCCTCTTGACCTTCACAGGCACCAGGCACATATGTGCCACACATACATACATAGATGAAAACACTGTTACACACAAAATACTAAAATTAAATAAAATGATAAAGGAGGCAAGTTTTTTTAAGAAAAAAAAAAGACCTTCAGCTATTCACAGCAAATAGGGAGTGACAAAGGAGCCAAGACGCTACCTGAATAAAATATGTCCCCAGTCAAAGAGACAGGCACTGCCTCTCTGCCTAAAGAAGGCAAGGAACAACTGTCCAGCTGGTGCCACTGACAGGACCTAGGCAAACCCAAGGGGTTGACAATACCTTCCAGGGCCTCGTGCAACCAGTTGACAAGCTCTGTCTGCTGGGCGAGTTCCTCCAAGCAGCGATGGCGAGGCTCACTGATGTCTTGGAGCAGCCTTTTGGCCTTGATGAACTGTGGACTGATCTGGTCCAGTTTCTCATTCCGAAAGTCCTCAAAGGAATCCGCCTGGAAGGTGAAGTTTAGCTTGTATTGGCCCTGGTTAGCCATGCCTAGTCTTCAGGCGGGAACAGCCACCCATAGCAAGAGCCAAGCATTTACATCAAGGACCACAGGACTTCTTCCTCCCAGGTCAGCAGTACCCCTGTTCCTTCCACTTTCTGCTCCCCCATATGCACACCTTCCACTCCACAGCAGAGCTTACATGGCCTTTGAAACATGTTTCTCACCAGTCTGTCTTCCTCCATCTCTGTCTCTGTCTCTCTCTGTCTCAGTCTCTCTCTGTCTCTCTCCATCTCTGTCTCTGTCTTTCTCTGTTTCAGTCTCTCTCTGTCTCTCTCTCTTTTTTTTTTCAGCACTTATCTGAAGGCAGAGGCAAATGAATCTCTGTGAGTTCAAGGCCAGCCACCACCCAGATCTACATAGCAATAGGCAGGACAGCCAGACTACATAGTGAGATCCTGTCTCAAAATAGAGACAAATCCCTCCCATCTCAACTCTGCTGGCTGATGTGTTGCTTACTGCTGCTGTCCAGAGCTGATGCAATTGCATCTGGGACAGATGACCTTCCTTCCTTCTGTGCTTTTATGACCTTTTTAAAGAACACGGCAAAAGAGGCCATGAATTTGAAAGAGAGCAATGAGAGAGATATACAAAGGAGAGTTTTGAAGGGGGAGAAATGAGTAACTATGATCTCAAAAATAGTAAAGCAGAGGAATGTGGCCTCTTCTCAGATCGCTGGTCCCCTGATGGACGGCCTGAAACCCACTAGCTCAAGAGCTATCACCTTATTCATGAAGAAAGGTGGAACAAAGCCTCCATACAGGTGTGCAAAAAAACCCAACAGCTTTGCTTTCCCCAGCTGCTTAAACACCACCCGACCACACTGCCAAGCCAGAAGCCCCAGACACGTACCCAGCCCAAGACAGAAGCCCCAGACACGTACCCAGCCCAAGACAGAAACCCCAGACACGTACCCAGCCCAAGCCAGAAACCCCAGACACCTACCCAGCCCAAGCCAGAAGCCCTCCCCCCAGTCTCTTGGGGAGATCCTCACCCCTCAGCAGAGCCAGCCAACAACTTACAAAGTTTAACAATGGGTTAAGAACACTGAAGTCACCGGTCACACCCAAAGCTCTTTGGACATGCAAAATGATCTTGGCAGATCTGACAGCTTGGTGCAGGGTGTGATATTCATGGATCTGCCTAACACGCTCTGGGATCCAACCTTTTTGGTCCTGGGGGTTCACAGTGCACATGAATTTAAGGTCGTCATCCAGTTCATCATATTTATCTACAAAGTCTCTGAAGATGACATCAACTTCAGTAAAGGTGATCGTTCCCGACTTCAGAGTCTCATAAAGCTTGTAGAATTTGTCATAACAAGGTTTGTACAGGTATTCCAAGACCTCTGGAAGGACAAGCTTCGACTCTCTGGGGTCCTTATTCAGCAACTCTGCTGTCTCACGCCAGAAGTCCTGGAAGATATGACTGTCTTTGAGGGAATCTAGCTTGCTTGCCATTTCTCGGACATCAGGGCTCAGGTGGTAATGTGTCTTCCTTTTGGAGGAAAAGAAGTTGGGGAGCTTAATCACGGCTTCATTTAGTTTCTTATTGCTGAGGTCTTGAGAGTGGATGACTTCAATGTTTCCAAAATCGACTATAGAAACCAGAAGTAGAGGGTGGAGGTTAAACCTCTGATCAGAGGAGCAAATTATTTCACTTTTCTTGTATTTTATCCTCCTCCCTCCCCCCACCACCTCCCTCTCATGTGTGTGAATACACACACACACACACACACACACACACACACACA